>JAUZST010028951.1:0-57288 GCA_034779995.1 Parotocinclus haroldoi | reverse complement strand
TTTAACATTTAAACCATTGGTGCTACGGCAGATACGAGAAATGGCAAAAAATATATATATATTCAAATATGATCGTCGGCGGATCCGCGAAACAAGCAATAAAAAAGTCAGGCCTTAGTGTTTGTACAAATTATAGAAACCTGGACAATATTCCAATGTAACAATGCATTGTGAGTGCATGTATTTATAGTAGATTACTCACTATCAAAGACTGGAGCACTGCGGTCATTGGTGACAGTTTTTTTCAGGCGGGCCCCTTTGGAGATATCAGAGAGTAAGGCATTCCTGCCCTGTTGCTCAGATTTGTTCAGGGATGGTTTTTCTGTGTTAGCCTGTAAACAAGAAACAACTTTCACTCCTCCAGTAGCCTACAGACGCCACTAGATGGTGATGGTCAAACATAATTTAGGCTCTCGCGTCAGAACTTCTCAGACCGTTCGAGTCAAGATGAACAGCCTTTACAATGGACTTCATGTTATTCTTTAGAATTTTAGGGGAGGATGGAGATATTAGCACGGTGTGGCTTACCAAGGCAAAGGTTGGAGGAGGGGGTGGGGGAGGAGGTGGAGGGCCAGGCATGCTTCCTCACTTGTTCTTCCTCAAGCAGTCTGTACTTGGATTAATACAAAAACCTAAACAGAATAAATAGTGGTAACAGCAGTTGGATCGTGTGGTCCAAAATGAATATACTGATAAAAACAAGTTATGAAACTATTATTTACAGAAAAACCCGAAAAAGGCAAGTCATGTAGATCAAAACCGAAGTCACTTCAAATCTGGAGATGGCAGTACAGTATTGCTGTATTGCCCCAGTAAAATAATAAATTAATTTTCATTTAAGTTCATTTTATCCTGGATTTCTATGCATTTCTAAGCAGAACAACAGGACACGCTGTGTTTCCAAAAGACTTGCTGGCCAAGGCTTCTTTCTTTTGAGTAAAGACAGCAACAAATATTTAAAAGAAAGTCAGATAAGCTGCAGACAATGTATTGGCAGCTTATATACGCTGCTCACTAAATTTCTTTTCATTTTATTAAACAAGATAATCAGAAAAGCAAATGAAAAGTTGTTACAGAAATGAGACCCTAACTCAGTTATGGTGATTAATTAGCAAGTGAGGTATTCATGGGTGTGAACAGAACCATGTCAAACTGGACGAGAGTGCCACATAATGACTGTTCAGTAGGGTAATGAAATGCCAAAATACACTGACAGTTGTGTTCCCTGGACATCAGAATCATCAATTCCATCTTCAGTTACCTGTGATGAACATCAAAAGTTTTAAAGATAGGTCCCCCTCACCCTTTACTCGCTGGGGTGTTCAGATAAGTCATTTTCCCTCTTGTTTCTGACATTAAATGGGTGTCCTGTGTCTTTTGACTCACCTAGTAAATTGTTTTAGTTGTTTGGTTGTATCGCTCTGTTATGTGTGACCCAAAGATCCTTGTTTGCAGAGTATACAACCCACTACAAACACGCTAGTTATGTGTTAAGGCTATGTATATGTAACCATATATATGCCTTATTAAAGGAATCCAATCCAAACAGTGCGAAAGAAATAAAAAAAAAAAAAACGAATGTGGAGGCAGGGTCATGTACATCCTTAAGAACTACTTTTAAAAATTGCTCACAGTAACACAACACTACCACTATTAAAAGATGACAGGACTAGCAAACCACAAGAGCTGATAGAACGAGGAACAGCAAGCATTACAAAACGATTTTCATTTTGCTAAAGTTTGTTTGACCAAATACTAGCATTCCCTGACTCTACATTGTAGGGGCACAAAATCCAGTAATGGCTGTGTGACACCACTGGATGATGTTATGTTGCAAATCATGAAAATTATGCCTTACTTTAGACTTTTGTCCATGTTCTTGACCAGGGATTTATGCTTCTGATGTTAACTTTGTACTATTAGCAGTGCTGGACACTGTTCTTTTCTATTGGTTTAGATAAAGAAGCCAGGTCACATGTTGTGAGTGAGGTTGGTGCTCATTTTAGAACCAACACTGAGCTTATGCTTCCTCTTTCTTAGGGGAAAAGCTTTACTCACATTGTCTCCATGCCTGGACAACCTCTAAACAACCTGTAAATCTAACCAGAAAGTCTTTTTCAACATGCACCACTAGCTGTTGTTCTTCCTTTTTTTATTTCATCACACGTTCATTGCGCACAGTGCTGTTCCACTCATGGTTCATCTCAGGGTGACAGATGTGACTTTATTACCTGTGTGCATAGTCATTTACCTCCAAACAGAAAGCCAAACTGAATCATGCCGGTCTAAGTTAACATGGCAGGTGCTACAGATTCTCATAGCAGATACAGGCTTGAGGACTGACACCATTAGCTCAGGGCTTACAGGATGCGTGGAAGTACTAATGTTCTGCTTTTTTACCACATGTAGTTGCCCATTACGGATGAAACACCATTGCAATTAAGGTCACATTTACTTTGCATTTGTTTGACCTAAGGGCTTAAATAAAATGAAGCATATTGCATTATATATGCCCACGGTTACATGATATATACAGTGTAAGTATCAGGAAGTGGCTGTCATGCTATCCTGCTCCTATGCACGTTTAGCTGCCAAACAAAACATTCACCCTGTTGTGAGATATTCAAATTATTAAATTTTATGTAATGTCATATTATATTATAGATATTTTTTTTATTATAAAATAACTGTTGCAAAATGTGGTAAACAGAACTTTTAAGGGAAGTTTGCATTTTCATTTCAAGTATTATATGTGCGGTTACATGTCGTTACCCTGTAACATGGCAGGATGTGCACAAGAGATTATTTCAGAGCTTGCAGGAGTAACAGCTGCAATCTACTTCACTTTCATTTTGGATTTGTGTAATTCGAGTACCTAAATGGAATGAGCAATACTTTTTCTAGTTTTACATAGCTGGGGTTAGATGATTATACAAGAGCATTGTGACGTCTTAACCAAAGCCATTTAAATGAACAAATCAAACATATAGTCTAGCTAATCGGACTTAGCTATTTGGACATCTTCTTATGTGTTACTGCCAATCAGTGCCAAGTTGCTTCACAACTGGTAGGGCAATATTAAACCCACTTCCCCATCAATATTTCATTTCATCTATGTGTAGTAGTCTAGGTTCCTGCAAAGGGTCATGCCAAGCAATGAAAGGGAGGTTGGCTTAAAGCTGCTTTAAGACAATGCTTTAAGACAATGTTCCGAAGATATAAAACTGACTTGGCTTGACTTGACTTGATTTAATATTACATGATCAAAGTTGTGTGAAGATCTAGGTTGTCAGCCAAATAAGCAAAGCATGAAGCTAAAGTGCTATAAAAGAGGTGACAGCTACTTCCTGATATTTACACAGCTATTGAAAGCCTTTCTCACTCTTTGCAAAATGTGTGCCTCTGTTTCCTCTACAGATGCGAACTGAGTGATTCTGAGAGTATGACATGCAACAGGCTGAGCAAGCTGGGCATCACTGAGATATCAAGAAACTATTCAGGTTCCTCATACTTGTATACACCATATGACCTAAAAATGCACCTGTGTGCTCTTTGCTTAATCCACAGCTAACATTGCAGTGTAGGCTATTAAACTATTAAAATAACCACATGGAAACGCGTCTATAGCCATAGCTTTAAACATTTAGAAATAAACTGAGATTTAAACATTTTAAAGAGACAAACAAAAAGGTTGAAGTAATCACTGCTTATTAACACAATTGTTTACCAAGCTGCCCACTTCACATTTAGACTATAACACATTAGATTGTCTTGTTTGTGACTTTTAAAGCACTTGTAAAGCATACAAGCAAAATGAATCCGAACAATTTTGTACCTACCTGGAAAAACTGCCATTGGTTGTCACAATACACACAGAATTTTGATAGATTTACAAATTATGTGATCCTGGTGAATGTTTGCTATCAGTACAAGTCAGCAAGATTGTCAGTCCTTAGTACATCCTTACCTTGTAGCAAATATGTGCATTACACGGAGATGACTTCTAAACAGAACAGGTCAAATTCTAAGCCTGCTACAAGCTTCCCTCTAATTTGGTATCTCTGTGAGAATTCGCATTTCCTCCTTTAAGGTTCCTTTGCTTCGCTTTAATTCCAAACAGTCACATGAACCACCTTTGCATGAAAAAGGTTCACCTTTGACAGGTAAAGCTTCCCTACCCTTCTCAGCCCCACTGTCTGCTGACTTCCCCTCAGTTTGTTCATGTAAAAATAGACTCACCCAAGTATGAAGCTATGGAGAAGCCAGTGCCACAGTTGTGCAAACTACTGTTTTACACTTCCTCTCTCTGTAAGCAGACCAATCAGTAAGCATTTCCAGAATGTGTGCAGGCTGTCAGAGAGTGCAGCATGCAAACGAACACTACCACACACACTTCCTCACCCCTTCATTCTGTCAGCATAAGAACAGTTACGGTCACTGAGTATACTCTTGCACAGTACCCGGAGGAGCATGTAGTGACTTGCCAAGTTAGATATGATGCTGTGAGTGTACTTTAAACTCCATACCTTTAAACCAGTGAGAATGCATAAAATTCTGGGTTTGTTAAAATATGAATATAAAACTTTACACTATTGCATTATGCTACTATATACAGCTGCACTTTGGTATTGATCTGTGGCTGATGCAGTAAAATTTAATTTGGCACTGAAACTGTACACTCTATATTACTAAAATAAAAAAGGTTCCATCAAGGAACCTAAAAGCTTTTTCAGGCTGCCTTTCTATGAATATTCTTGATGTGTTCATGAACCTAGAGAATAAAATAATCAATGTGCTTCATTTACCAAGAGAAAACGTTGAAAAGGTTGAAATTTCAATTTGCCATATTCTTTTTGTCTTGTAAAAATACATCTAAGCATAATACACTGACAGATGAATTTCTGCTAAACCTCATCATGCATTTTAGCTCTTTCCATTGAAACCACATGCAACTAGACTAAATATTATTTCCTACCAATGGTGTCATTAGCATCTATGTACTGCAAAGCAGGTCATCAAGTTTGCATGTGAGCTAGCTAACTGATGGTACATCAGAATCAGTATCAGCTTTTGGACAATATTGTTTACACAAAATTTGTTTCTGGCTGTTGGTACCTCTCTACAATCTACAGACAACATATCTGCTATTTACATGTGCTAATCAAAATGTACATATATGCAAAAATTACAAAAATAGCATACAATTAGAGGAATGTGATACATTAATTCTTTTTGGTAAATTAGAAACATATCATAATTTATATCATCGCGTTGTCTTGACTTTGTTGTCATGCACTACCACAGGTCCAGCCACTGAGACGTAAGAAACATCAGAACTATTGTGAGGCCACATAGACAGACACAAACAGAGCAGAATGAGACCTGCTGGGGTCACACAGCCAGGAAATGGAATACACAGACCTAAAGGCAAGTTTAAAACCCAGAACAATGGTGACCGAACAATAGTGAGCAATGGTTCCCGCTTTCTGGTTTACATCCCACCTCTGGTGAGGTGAGGTCTGTCAGGTCAGAGTCCAGACTGTCCAGAGTTCAGAGTTCTTGGTAAGGGATCTAGCTGTCTGGTCCATTTCTGTCTGTCTTTGTTCTGCCTTGCCAGGAGGCTTTGTAGTTTCTCGAGTCACAGGTGCTGGGTTTGAGGTAGCAGAGGAAGACCAGGGTCGTTGTTTTTCTCATGATAACAGTGTAGCGATCTTGGCAACAAAGCCAGCTATTTGACTACTAATAAACTAGCGAACTGAATTTTAGAGAGCTTATATGAACATCACTAGAAGTAAGTTAACCTGTCTGTGTGAAGTGAAATTACCACACCAAGTCAAGTTTCCAATGTGCTACATATTACTCTAATCCTTACTCTAATCTTATCTACTGAAAGTTGACCTGTGCAATACAGTACAAATATTTTCTTTGAATAATGGGTTTGATTTGTTTTTAATTAAGCTTCATGATACCATTTTTTTTCAGATGTTTAAGGAACCCAGAAACTAACTGATTTAAGATGATAAAAACTACACAATTTGAACTAAATTCTGTAAATTTGGCACCTTTCTTTTATTATATGTATATGTATATGTATTATATGTGTCTGGTATTTAGTTCATACTGAAGCAAAAGTTCAATAACTATGTGCTATGAGGAAGAAGGCATTATCACGCTAATACAACATACTATAAGTGCAAAGAGTAGTGTTACAAAAGTTATGTGTTAGCTGTGGACTATGGTAGCCTAGCGGGTAAGGTACTGGACTCTGGACCAGAAGGGTCCTTAAGCAAGACCCTTAAGCCACAATTACTTGGATTGTAAGATTGTATCAGTTGTAAGTTGCTCTGGATAAGGGCGTCTGCTAAATGCCGGAAATGGAAATGTGTTGCTTCTTTCAAAATGTAACAGGAAGCACTTTATTAATTACTTAATGGGAAAAGTAATCCCGTTACTCACTACTTCAAAATCATTGCTTAAAACCATATTAATGTGTACCAGCAAGTACAGGATAATAGCAGATGGACATTTGAACGTTTTATTTAAGGGGGAAAATAATGTTCAAATTCAGATCGTTGTTTTTCAGAATTTTAGTTTTTTTTACATTAAGAGTTGAACTAATGTGGCCAGCAGATGTCAGTAAAACGTTTCAAAGGGTTCAAGTGGTGGAAAACTGAATCATTTTCAAACGCTTCAGCGTATGCTTTGCTTGTTCCATCCGTTGACATGGGTGCATGTGCAGATTAACTAAATGGACACTAAACAGCATAGACGTAGGTGTTATAGAGGAAGTTTGTTGTAAATGCTTTGGGAATAATGTGTGTTATCCGCTCAGAGATTATTATTATTATTATTATTATTAATCAGCAACTGTAACGTGATTACAATAATTTGAACTGTAATGCGGCATGCTATGTTGATTAGTTACAGGAGAAATACATATGATTAAATTAATGCATACATTAATTACGTTGTACCATGTGGCACTTGGCACTTTTGTTAACAGCTATTATATGCAAAAATTACTGGAAATGGTGCAAAACGGAAGCTAAAAGAAAATATACATACGTAATAGGTAAGCAGGAAGCAAGATCATGGCAAGGCAAGGCAAGTTTATTTGTATAGCACCATCCATACTTGAAGCAATTCAAAGTGCTTTACAGAATTAAAGAATAACAATAATAATAATAATAATAATAATAATAATAATAATAATAATAATAATAAAATGAAATTAGAAAATTAAAACAAAGTTGAAAGTACAATTAAAACCGTCAAAAACATTAACTGAAGGAAACAGTTTAAAATAATAAAAAGCAGAGTGCAGGTAAAAACACAATCAGGTGTCATATAAACAGCTAAACAGAACATTTAAGCTAGACTTAAACATTGTGAGAGTAGATGAAACATACCATAATATGCTATAAGAAAACAAAAGATTTTAAATTTACTTACAGTGGCACCACTTTGTATAACGTTAACTTGCAATTTAACAAACAAGCCTAGGGATGTATTGATACAAGATTCAGCATTACTATCAGGATCAATACTGGCCTAAACCCTGGATGAGGACTGAACTGGATTTGACATAGTTTATGATATAAATGAGGCCATAACTATGTATTATGAGCCAGGTGTGAAAACTAGCATATCAAATACTAGTATCATGTTGAAAATGTTCAAACTGTGTAAATGAGTCCATGATAGGCAATAGTTAGCCTTCCA
Source organism: Parotocinclus haroldoi (assembly GCA_034779995.1). Lineage (NCBI taxonomy): Eukaryota > Metazoa > Chordata > Actinopteri > Siluriformes > Loricariidae > Parotocinclus > Parotocinclus haroldoi. Next base: position 49,566 of record JAUZST010028951.1, on the reverse strand, counting down.
AAGACCCTGAGTTACACATATCATAGCTAATTTATAATAAACTGAGCTCAATAAGTCGACCAGCAAAGACAGCCAATGTTCCAATGATACACACTGCCATGAACACACAGAGTAGAATATGGTCCATAACCATAGCCACAAACTTCCACTCTTCACAAGCCTGTAGAAGAAGGAGACAGACGTATGATATTGAAAACTTTCCAGGTAAAAAAAAGTGATAAATAATTATAATATTGGCCTTACATTGTTGGACTCCTCATCTGATTTCATTGTCTCTGCAATGTATTTCACTCCCTCTATAGCACTGCGCACATCTGAGTTCTTGGTAATGGGTGATTGGTAGGGCACAGAAGTGGGCATTGGCTTTCCAGAGATATCAGAGATGTCCAAATCAGGAGTGAAAATATTCTTGGTGTTTTTATCGCCATTGGGCCTCTTCATAGTGGAGAAAAACATCCAGTTGGGGATGGTCTCAATAAATATCTAGATCAAGTACAAGAGACAAATGTATTTTGACATGTATGCCTGTTTTAATAATGTTTCAGTGAATATCAGTGAAGAAACTAAGAACCACAGTTTAGGAAGCATAGATTAGTAAAAAAATTTCGAATGTAAGTTTTCACTCAATCATACAACTTTTAGATGGTGTCATTTGATAATTCTGTTGATGTATTTTAAACAGAATGAACACATTACTCAGACCATTAGGTGGTAGCACTGGGTAAAGTAGTATGTACAACGACATAAATATGCAAACAGGCAAAATGATGGTACAGTGGATAAGCCCTGTCACCTCCCACATTCCAAACACATGCATTTGGTCATCTGGCATCTATAAAGAGTTCCAGTGTGTGTGTGTGCATGTTCCCTGGTCTGGTCAGACAGTCCAGGGCTTGTCCTTGCACCCTGTGCTAAACAAATGCACACAGTAATAATGTATGTTGTCAAAAGCCAGCTAATAATTGTCAGTTGGTTGCTAGGCTGTTGCTATGTGTTTGCTAAATGATTGCTAGACTGTTGATAGCTGTAGTAGTGTCAATACTTTTGAAAACTGGGACAAAACATGCAATATTGCAACTAAAATAGCAATAGAACATAACATCTCTGGTGGGATGCCAGTACCTTTGATTAAATGTCATTTAGATGTCTCAGTAATTATGACTAAGGTTAATTAACCGTTCATGTAGTTATGGCTTAAGATCATGTAGCTGTCTCAATATTTATATAGATATTGGGCTTCTACAAAAAGTGGCTTTTGGCTGGACAAAACCTGGACTGGATCACTTTAAAAGCCAAACTGGCATTTATTGGGTAAAACTTCTACAAAAAAACAAACAACAATGATTTTAGACATTTCAATATTTTTCTCTGGCCATCTTTGCTCATCAAAGGTAATTACATTCACCTGTTTGAAATCACACCATTATTTAGTTTTCTAAATTCATTCCTAGCTATAAATAGCCTCAGTCCCAACATTGGGTGTTTTTTTTTAACGTGTTGTAGGCCTGAAATGAAGATAAGTGGGTGTTTATTAACAAATTAAATGAAGTTGACCAGACAAAACATATTTTCACAATATCTCAGTACTCAAGTTCGTACTCTCTGCAAGTAAATAAAATTAAAAGTAAATGTAATACACATTGTGTTTTTTTTACATTCATTGTGTCTGATTTTTCATATTTTTCATTATTCATTTTTCATGAATTTCTATACTGTCTGATGTTTTTTTCTGATTTGGGTTATATTTATGGTAATTGTTTGGTTAACTGTAAATTAGCAATACTGGTTAACAGGAACAGAGAGAAAGGGAAACGTGTGGCTGCTTGGTGTGTGTGAGAGAAGTGACTGGAACATTCTGACGTTTATTTGCTATGGGAAAAAAATTGCTGTTCAAATGAAGCTATTAAATCGTACATCGGATTACTTTCTTATGGTAAAGTATAAGGTTAGAGTTAGGGGTAGGTGTAGCATTAGTTAGCTTCGGTAATCAATTATGCATATGAACATACTGTATATGTAAAGCTTATTTCATAACAATATATTGACCATGACCAATCACAAATTATTGAAACAGAAAAGCAATTGGAGATAGAGAAGGTTGCTTATGTGTCTCTGTGAGACTGAGTGGCTTGATGTCACATCATCTATTTCATTTGCACTATAATAATAATAATAATAATAATAATAATAATAAGTAGAAGAAGAAGAAGAAAAACAATATAACAAACCATATTTCGACTTTGACAAGCTCAATGAATGAAGGCCTGTACCCACCTTGCGAACCCAGCCAGGCATTGTGTGTGTGCTAGGGGACCGATGGTGTGTGTTGATAACAATGACGGTGATGATGATGGAGGCGATGACGAAGACCATGGTGAAGAGCATGTATTTGCCAATAAGAGGAACAGCACTTGAGGTAGATGGGATCAGCTCAACAATCACCAGCAAGAACACAGTCAGAGACAACAGGACTGAAATACTGAGGGTCATCTTCTCACCTACACACACACACACACACGCACAAACACACACACACACACACACGCACAACCGCACACACAATCGCACACACACACACACAAACACACACAAACAAACGTACACGCACAACCGCACACACAAACACACACATACAAACGCACACGCACACACAAACACACATGCACACACACAAACACACACAACCGCACACACAAACACACACATACAAACACACATACAAACGCACACGCACACACAAACACACATGCACACACACACACACACACACACACACACGCACAAACACACACACACACACACACACACAAACGGGCACGCACACACAACCACACAGACACACACGCACAAACACACACCACATGCACAAACGCACACGCAAACACACACATACACAATATTTAGTACATATACAGTATGATTTTGCCATGTGTGTTGTGTTGTCATGTCAGAGGAGGACAGAGAATCTTATTACATACTGTTCAGCTGTCTTGCTAATACATACTACCAGTGTGTAAAGTGTCCACTGGCCATTCTAAAAATGTACCAGCACATTTCCAATGCCAGAGGCACAACCGAGTGGTCTATACATAGCATTTTAATATGCTAACAACATATACTAAGTCTCAAGGTCAGAGTGAAGGCCAATGGAAGGCCACATGGCCATTAATAGACACAACTGTACAAATAAATCTCTTTTTGGAAAATAAGTACAGAGAACATTAAGACACTACATGTATGCTTTATATGTACATTTTACAGTTCCTTCGTGTGTTTAGTGAGTGCAAAGTTTGGTAGCGTGAACATGTGATGCATGCCTGTCTCAATCAAGACTTCAGTTTATTTTCTACATTAAAAAAAATACAAGTGGTCAAATGTTCTTAATCTCCTCACTGCATGCAAAGGAAACTCCAAAACAAAGGAGTTCCATTCCAAACTAAATAACATGTTCTAGTGAGTGCATGGGTAATTCTGTCATTGATAATAAACATACAAAGATTTAAAGTATCTTAGTACATAAGATACTGTATTTCACCAATAATTTTGACATTTTCTGATAAACAATGTAAATAGACTATAGTTGCTATATTTGTATTACTATTAGTCGTTCATAACATACATTTGTGAGAAATACTGGTCCCAAATGAACTGTAGTCTTAACATTCTAAAGTAAGAATAATTCATATTTACTTCTTATATCAAATATATAATTTTCATGATTTTATTCGTTTAATCTGAAAATTCCTATCTTGTTAAATTTTTTTGTACTTATAGACTAGCCGACAGTTTATAATCTGCCACATATGATGAGCCTCAAATAGAAGCTCTTAAATACAACCAGGAGGGACAAAAATCTGCATGTAGAGATCTATAATATGTCACTGTCAGAAACCAGACAGCTAGTTTCCATCATTTTTGTGAGCAGTATAACTGAATTACATTTGGACTGTCATGCAGTCCAAATTCTCCAAATGTGAAAAAATAAAAAAGCTAAATCTCTGTCCCTTTAAGCTCTGCTTCTTTTCATCACTGGGATTCACTGAGCCTGTGACATTGCACAAAAAGAACTGTGCGCTGATTATGTAGACTGCTCCATTGTCTTTGTCATGCTCCACTGAACAGGAAGACAGATACTCAAGCTAATGAATCAACCATTCTAACCAAAGCTGTTTAGACATTCACGCTCATTATTGGGATAATCTTTTAAACTAACCCTCACATCAATACATAATCATATAAACAGAAGAAGCTGACTATTAAAGTAATAAATAAACCAAGCTTAGTCTCCCAAAACCAGAGCTCTTATCGAGTCAGTCTCATCACACTCAGTCACCTGGCATAGCACTTCTGAAATCGTGATAAGGAAGGCAAGAAATGTGTAAATTATACTACAATAGGTCTGAGTCAGACTGGAAGCCATTTTGAGACAGAATATGTGGCACATTACACCACACATCTCATACACCAGAAAAATGCTTGAGAGAAAATACAAGACCATGTTATATATGAAGCATTCGTTCAATCATTATACACACTGTCATCCTGGTGGAACCGGTGTATCCGTCAGTCTAACTATTCACAAAATAGAATTGTGTTCTATGGCACTTTTAAAAGTTCAGTCCAGTTCTCAGAGCAGGTTCACAAGCATTTGATCATTTATTGTAACTCCCAATGTAAATACCACTTATGACAGCAGGAAAAAGGAAACTCCCGAAGATGCGACTAGCAGGAAAAACCTTTTGGGAGAAGGGTAGACGGGAACTGACCATGCATTAATTGCTAGTTTAGTGACAAGGATATTAATACACTACAATAGTTAAGACCGGAAGCATGTTAACATTGACTCTATCTTTTATAACTATGCTTAGTCATCATGTATCCAACCATTCAAATTTTCCATCTTGTCACGCACACCTACATCCCATTAAGTGCTCCAGTGTTAAGACAACAGCCAGGCCATAATCTTTCAGACAATTATGTAGTAGCTCAACTTACTATCTAGCTAACATAAGTAGTTACATTGCATGGTCATTGATAAATACAAATAGTTATCTGAGCATTGTTACAAGTAACTTAAATAAATAAATGAACTGCCTCCACCAACAAAAATGCGAGCCAAGTTACTGTCACTAAAGTCCCTTATTTGCAGATTAAGGGGATTCCATACTTCCCTACTAAAAATACCGAAAAGTCCAGCATATGTTGTGTTTTGCACAATGGTATGCTGGTCAACCAGATTTACCCGCAAAACCAGCAAGTCCACATGAGTTCAGCAGCTGAACCAGCATTACACCAACAGTAAACAATATAAAGTAACATGGACCAGCATGATAATCATGCAAAACACAACACGTGCTTCTTTTTAACACATATGTGAATCTAACAATGTGAATTTAACATATAAACAACATAGTGAATCACAGAAGTGGAATTCTCAATTTTGGTTAGAGGAATACAAAATTGTCAGGAATATTGAAAAAAGGTTTCAAATTGTGAACTAAAATGATTAAAATAAGATGCTATTTAGAAGAAATGCACTGTAGTTAATCCACTAATAATAGTGATATCAGTTAGCATTTGATTCATGATAACTTTAACTGTGAATGAATTTCATTTAAATGTAGGTTCTGGGAACTTGTTGGTTAGCAGCCACTCACCCTTCCATGTATCCACCCATATGTTCAGACCTCTTGTCAATGCACCTGTTAATCCAGTTATTCAGGCAGCTACCCCCCCCCCCCCCATCCATTAGGCGTCCATCTATACATTCCTACATCCAATTATCTGTCTCTCTTTCCATCCATACATCCAACCATCCACCTATCCCTGGAGATATCCAGCCATCTAACTATCAATCCGTCCATACAAGTATCAGCGTAATTACAGAGTTATACCTGAGTCTGTGGGCAAGTAGAAGACCAGGCCAGTCAAGAAAGAGAAGAGGATGCAAGGGATGATCACATTGACAATAAAGTATAGTGGCAGTCTCAGCAAGAGGAAGTGATATGTAATATCCAGGTAGGGAGTGTCTTTGCAACAGGCATAATAGACATAATGCTTCCAGCCCCTGTAGTCCTTCATTATCCATTCACCACTCTCCATAAAGTTACTCAGATCTGGCCGATCACTGTCCTAATGAACACAAGGAACATCAGCTATAGAGAAAATCCATATATAGTGTAAAACAATCTTTGAAATGTACTCACCTGATATTCAACAAAGGCTGAAGGTCGTAGTGACATTTCGTTCAATAATAAGAATGTTATAAGTTATAGCAATTTAATGCAGTTGTCCATTGTTTTATAAGTTGAAGGGAAAGTTTTACAAAGTTTACAAACAATTTCTTTAATGTACACTCATAAATATGTATCGCCTCACAAGCTACATACTGTAGTTTGGGATTTTTCTGGTGGAGTCGGTCCTCTAACGATTATGAATACATTAATTTACACCATAGCAAACAAAATTTCAGTTATGTATTCCATTCTATATATTCACTTTGTTTTTTACTATTATTCATTACGGAGCAAACTAATCCCTTTTTATATTTTAGCTTTTATATCTCTGAGTTATTTCAAGAATGTTCTGCATCTCACAAATGATCAGTATTGCATTAGGTGATGGTATTACCTGGTTAATGACAACAAGATTTCCATCGAAAGTCCATGTTCCAAATTTCATGCTGCAGTTCTGGAGGTCAAAGGGGAAGTGTAGCACGATGATCTCACAGTAGCTCTTAAAGATGGCTGGTGGGTTCCAGGTGATCATTCCAGTATATTCGAGCAGAACTTTGGTCTCTTGCACAATGGCAAAGTCACCATCTGCACTTATGGATATAGAGGGCATGAAGGGAAAAGTATTAGTCAAATGTATAGTTAGCAATTTCAGTGAAAGTCTACTGAAGATGGCTACAGTTGGACACAGATATCTGATTAAACTGAGAACAAAATGGCACAGGGAGCTGTTTGGTATAGGTTGGTTCCTTTGGGTCATGGGAGAGACTGCGGTAGCTTAAGGAGACCAGGGATGCTCCTGCCTGACAGTGTAGAGGTAGGGACTGGGCCCAGGCTTTACTAAAAAACCTCCAAGAAGGGTATTTAAGGGAAAGACTGGAAAGTCTGGGGATCCATTGTGTGGGGGAAGTGCACCAAGTACAAGGAGCTAGTGATGTACTGTAGGAGGGAGGGCTGGTAGGCTAGTGAGCCCGTAGAATTGGGCATTCAAGGTTTGCTGGATCTTCACTCTGCAAAGCTCTGACTTAGGTTGGAGCTGAAGTAGCCGAGAAAGCCAGTAAGTGGCTTTGGATAAAAAGTGCAATAAAATGAAAAATGTTGCTGGAACACAAGCCGGGAATTCATCAACCCTGACTGATCAACTGGGTGAGAGGACTTGATTCTGAAAGACCTGAAAACCTCAAGGACCATATGAACATCAATAATGGTGTGTTGCATCACATCTGAAGGATGTAACATGTAGCTCTTTCATCTAATCAGCACAGCAATGAACACAGGTAAGGCCCTCAGAATGTGTTCAGACAGTCCTGAAATAAGACGTTTCATTTTGCTTGGTACAACCTACTTCATTCATATCTACACATACACACAAATATATTTCCAAATCTCTTTTATGTGTGAGAGAGAGCTGATTAAAAATAAAATTGCCTTATAGTGGACTAAAAATGAAAAAGGAAAACAGCATGACGACATACTTGTTATAAAGAACAAGATCAGGTTTCCAGATGTCAGTGGAGGGAATTCGAATCTTTTTAATCCCTCCGTACTCCTCTGGGTTCCACTGCAGGTTAATATCTTTCCATTGCTTAAGGTAAAATATGCATGAATGAGATATAAAGTAGGTCATTCAACTCTTTAAAGACAGACAATTAATATAAATTATGTATAATATGTTAATGTCTTACAAAACATTTCAAGTGGATAAACTGCATGTACCTGTTTCAGTCGTACATTAGTCGTTACAATCTGATTGACTTCATCCTATTAGAATAAAAGAGAGTGGGTTGCATGGTTCTCCAATATTAGAATGGATTCATATTATACTAGGAAAACATCCAATAAACTAAAATTGTGAGAACTAATAAATATGTATATGTAGCTATAGTAGCTCATACCACACTGATGAGCTGAATTAGCTGTAGCCCTACTGTCACCACCACTGCATCCTTAAAATGATTAACAGGTCGGACTACTTTATTGTATCCAGTGAAGAGACTTTTCACTAGACGGGTCTCATGTTCTGAACAGCACACCAGTCCTGCTCAACATCAAACACAACAATGTTTTACCAGACAACAGCACTATACAATATCAACAATCAACAGTTTGCTGTAAGAACCAACTGCTTTATTATTAAGCAACCAAAGTATTGACTAGAAAGTTAAAGGCTTCTAGTCCCAGCACTGCCAAGCTGTCACAGGTGGACCCTTCAGCCTTTGATTTGTGTTAGTTGTAAGTCACTCCGGGTAAAGTTGGATTCTAAGCGCTGTGTACGTTAAATGATTGATGAATTAGAAACAGTGAGTATGTTATTACAATAAAGGACTCTGAAGTTAGCTAGAGTTATTCGGGAGCTAAGGGTTATGATGCAGAAGGCATTCCAGAACAAAAAAAATTTCACGAGGTTGAGTTACCAGGAAGTCTCCTTAAGTTCACATTGGTTTATCCTGTCAGCATTTTCCAGCCTTAACGTGCTATTCAAATTCACTGACATTTGGTTGAAAATAAGAAATGCACCTTTTAAAGATTATTATAACTATGTGACAAAATTATTCAGTCTAGTCACTTTTTGTCCTCTTTTTAGATTTGGCGCATAATATAACTGTATTTACAGAATCTCAGATGAACATTATTATGCACAGTAGGCAGAGAAAACTGAATCTGAAGCTGTAAGTCCTATGTAAGGCTGGCTAAAAGCAGAGTGGTATTCCAACATTACTGTGACTTTCCACTTTATGCAACTTTCCAAATAACAGTTTTTAAATTTACTATTATGCACATGTCATACGTGTTTCATAATGCACTATAATAAGAGTCTTCAAATATACTAGTATGTGTCAAAATGCCAAAAAATCTGATATGGGTGCAAGTTAAAGCTTTACAATAGTAAGAAAAAAGCTATATAATAAAACTGGGATTACATGTAAAACCGGCAGTGCCACACGTGCGGTCTTTGCTCAGTTTTGCTTTTATCATGCTTTTCAGTAAGCATGCTCAATTGCAGATAAACACAATGCATATGTACCTGTAAAGACAGTCAGGAGCAGTGGAACCAAATGAAGCCTCTTCATTTTACTTGCATTCACAGGTAGTCTCGATTCACTTGCTGTTCAGCAGTGCGGAACCAATGACGAGACTTTTAGTTTTACTAAGCTTTAAGTATAAAGGTCTGACCTGAACCGTTTAATATTCGAGTTGGCTGGCAGAGCCTCTCTCTGTCCCTGACTCTCACTTGGCCCGTATGCCCTGCAGACTGCCATTGCTGGGTCAAGTTTCACCCCAAAGCCATGTAGCACATGAAACCAGAGACACATATCTCTAATCCCCTTCTCGTCTGTTCTTCACATTAAACTCTGCCAGACTGGCATTCAAGAGTCAGTGGAGTATTGGCCATAAACAGGAGTGTGCCGGTATGTACAAATGTACAAAATTCATTTTTAACGGTTAACAGTAATTAAACGAATTGGAGCATTTTATCAGAAGCACTACACTAATACTGGGTTTGGTCTATGGTATTTATTCGGCAATATTTTGAAAACACTCCTTTGAGATTCTGCTCCATGTTGACATGATTGCATCATGCAAATCGTGACTATATACCAGGTTCATTTTCATGCTGCAGATGTGTTTTACCACTTCCCAACAACAAGCGCTCTGCTGTGCTGCGCTGTGTCATTCAAGTGACAGTTCTGACAAAATGTGTGCCAAGAATACATTCCCTATACCATTACACCACATCAACCAGCTTGGACTGTTGGATTTAAAATCTGAAACAAATCCTTCTATGATATTTATCAGACCAGGCTCTGCTTTTTCTAGTCCTCATCACCACCACTGGTACAGAGTAACGACACTGTATGTTCTCTGTTCTCTGTCCATCTCATCAGCCATGCAGTTCTGTCATTTTATTTTCTTACACAATGCTGAATAAATGCTAGAGACTGTTGTACATCTTGACACTTCCAAGAGATCAACATTTACAGTATAAAAATACTTAAGCAAACCAATAATCAGATCACAGTATGATCATGCCATGGTCAAAATCACTGAGATCAGCATCCTCCTCTTATAGATGATTCATGTGAACATTACTTGAAGCTGTAGTTCCATATCTGCACGGCTGTATGCAGTGCACTGCCTGCCGAATTGCATGAATGAGAAGGTGTTTCTAATAAAGTGGCAAAACAAGTGAAAGTCGATTGTGTATTTGAGATTTAAATGCACCATGATAAAAGGATATATTCTTCAATTTACAGAGATTTCTGAGTGATTTCAAACTTACAAATGCTATGTACATCATATACAGCCATGGTTCTTAACCTGGGGTGCCAAAACATCACATGGCTCTCTGAGTTTGTCAGAATAGAATCTGTATGTATTAAATCCAAAAGGAAATTAAAATAACACAAGGCCACGTGGATAGAGCGGTTTTTTTTAGACACTGGTGGTTGGGAATATATACTGATATACAGTATAATCTTAAATACGCAGGCGATACATATTTCAGTCATTTGAAGGCTGCCACATTGAAATGAATGTGTGAATTGAATGAAAGCTTAAAACTATAATGTTCAGATATGTAACTGGTTGATTTCCGTTCTGTAGACTGGCCATAAAACTGCATTAATAATTCTAGGTCAGGGTTTTGGATCCAAACTAAAAGCATGTGGCTAACCAAAATGCACAGTCAGCATCGGCAATTTATTAGATCATAGCTCACTCTATAATTTTCACAAGCCCTCACTGAGAGGCCACAGCTTTGGATTTGACTTTTCCAGATGGCTGAGCCTAACACCACTGTTCTCTTTCTCACTTTCACACCTGTCCCCCTAGCAAATTTAATGTCCCTTACCATCCAGCTGCTCTGAAGCCACCTCAGGGATTTAATCCACTTCATCTAGTTGGTTTGCTGTCTATTTTCAAGCAGACACGCATTTTGTATCTAGGGTAGGCTTATGGCTGAGTGGATTTTCAACTTATTGGAAAGAATCTTCCCTAGCTGATACGCCACCCCTGTCCACCCACCCCCCATACAAACTGGAATAATTTCCCCACATGGACCTTGTTTCCCCCTCCTTTTTCTCCCATTGCTCATTTACTCACACCCCTGCATCATTCATCTTATTTAGAGACAGACAGATTTGGCAGCCGTTGAATTAAAAGAGATCAGTATCCCAAGCACCCATAGAGCCAAACCCAGTCACAGACCGCCACACAAAGAGAGCATGGGCCACCTGAATCTCAGTCCTGCATGTGTCAGTCCTGGCAGGATTAAACTCGTTCGACCTTGACAGAGAGGAGGGGAGAGTTAGAGGAGAGAGATCCATTCCAAATGCCCAGCCATGCTGAGAGGGTGCATATACTATTCCAACAACAACAAGCTTTCCATGGCTGCAGTTCTGCTGTTTATCTCAACTCTGTGAGGGATTAACTCCCTGTAGAGCTCACAAATCACATGCTCTACAAATGTTGTACAAAGTTCCCCACAGGGTTACATCCTGGATCCTCTTTGGTCTATTATCAACACATTTTTCATTGGTTCTATTGTTCAGTACCATACAATTTGAATGTAACATATTGACACATATTTATAGTAGTTCAGTTCTTAGCCTGGAGTTTTTGACACACATTCATTACTTTTACAAGGAATTAGCAATAACATTGATCAAAAGTGGCAGAAAATGTCCCTTAAAAAACAGAGATCAGGTATTGTAATGGGGAATGGGTCTTATTTCTGGTTTGGTTGTTTGGTTATTAGTTTTTATATAATGTCACAGCAGCATAAGTGGTTATATTCATAACATCCCCAAGATTATATCAATACATTAGTCATGGGCCAATTTAGTGTGACCAGTCAACCTAATGCATGTCTTTGCACCTAATGAATGTGGGATTTGAAAACCCCAGGAGTAAACCCATGTGGATACAGGGAGGACATGCAAACTGAAGGAGTCTGGAGTCAGGATTGAACCATTCAATGCCCTAATCTGCCCCAGACAGAAGGTGCATGCCTGGTTTTTGCACCACAGGAACTAGGGTACTGTAGTTCTTAGAATGCCATGTATAAGCAAGTACTGCTGGGTAATTTGTCAGCACCTTGGAACCCTGAGTATAGTAAGAGTACAGCGATTGTACAGTTGTGGAATAATTGTCCATAGTTTTACAAAGAAGTAAATATTTATAAAAAAAACCCCATTTGATTAAGTTGGTTATTTAGTTGGTATTTCTTGTGATTTTGAAATATGATTGTGTTCTTGTAAAGCTACTGCAGCAGCCTCTGAGATTAAACCAGTAACATATATTTACTGTCTAAAGTGTTAAACTCATAATGAAACCATCATAATGATGCTTAAGATCAGATAAATTAAGATTAGAGGACACACACTCATTATATTTAGAAAAAGTACATACATATATATATATATATATATATGCCATCTACAGGTCATTCTTGTTATTACAAAAGCTTGTGGCCCAATATACAATATAGATTTTAAAAATAGTCAATTTGGAAAAACCTTTGGCACCCCCCTATAATTTATTTAAAAAAAAACATTTATTTTTAATTAAATTACATGATGCAAGATGCACTTGCTTATTACATGTGGTACCATGAAAGAAATGACAACAGACAACACAAACACACACACACACACACACACACACACACACACACACACGTTACATTGGTTTGTAGTATTTTTCCACATGTAGAATGGAAGGAATTCAGGAATGTACAAATGCTATTATAAACAGCCCTTTAGGACTGGGAAGCAGTTGTGTCATAAAATGGGAAAGGATTCAATGCCAACACATCTTGGAGTATATATATACTCCAAGATGTGTTGGCATTGAATATATATATATATTTACATTCAAAATTGTGAAGCTTTTCTGTGCATGTCTTTTAATTGTATGCCTAAACCAAACCTTTCAGACCACATTAGTATTTAACTACATAGAGCAATTCTCTGCATATGCAAATTTTGTATTCACTTGACCCAGAAAGGTAGTTTCTCTCACACATCACACAGGGGCTTCTCCATTCATTAGTGTGAAAAGGCACTGAAGACCCTTAATTAATTTGGGTGTTTCGTGATGTGTGTGTGGCTCAGAGTTCAGGCACTGTGGCATTAACAGAGTGTGGCATTCTGGATGAAATGGCTTCCTGGCTCTGCTGTCCTGTAGGATTAATATAGATGGATTACTGATGCACATTACCAAAACATCATTCTCAAAAAATGGGATAGCTGTGATTTTATTTCTGTAATAACCTATAGTGGAAGTGCAGCCAAAATCTCCTGGGGCGAAAAGAACCCCACAAAATCCAAAATAATAATCGGGGGCTTCTGGGAAATATGGCAAGTATTTAATGACAGAATTAGTCAGTGTTATTTGTATAGATCACAGCACTTGATTCCTGTCGACAATACTGCTCAAAATGATAAACAGCATTACTGCTAAATCGCCACTGGGTTATGTTTGACTTTGTTCAGTCAGATATGTAGCCGTGACATTTTAACTTTTCTTCTGAAAAAAATACTGTACAGCCCGAGCAAGCCTGGCCTATTAAAACAGCGGCCACATGACTCAGCCTGCGGAGTGGTGTGGACAAAAATAAAGGACGCAAAGACAGAGGAACGGGAAAAGGTCAAGGCTTGTAACGCTTCACGGCTTTTAATAATGGAATGTAGACTGGTGGATTTACGGTTAACTGGCAACGATGCGGGATAATTTAATGGGATTTCACAGCAAATTAAGACTTAACAGCTGCCAAGATGGACATGACCAATTGAAAGCCTTCCCCCACCCACAACAATCTCAAATCAGGCCACAAACCGGGGACCACTGATAAGCAAAAGAGAGCATCCAGGCAGTGCATCATGGGTTACAATAGCAGTGATGAACAAAGAGTAACAAGCTGAGGCAGAGAAGCCATGGCTGTTTTTTTTTAATGCCGCAGGAGGTCAATTCATCAGCAGTAATTAAGCTCAAAACGTGAATCCTCCCTCACATGGCTTTCATATTTAGAGAGCAAAGAAACCTCGGGCTGATTCGAGGGTTGGACGCTGCTCGAGGTTCTCTGCTAATCTCTAAACAAATCGGTGTGATTGACGCAGGGCTGGAGGCCATTCTGGATCAAAGCAGGAAGGTCACCAGATGCTGCTGAAGTGCAAACATGCACACATTACACACATCTACGAGGATGTTTAACAAGGTCAGCATGTGATGAGCTTTGTAATGGTGTTAACATCTTTTGTTCAAATGTTTACAGTTGCCTTATACGGAGCAACTTGAGGTTAAGAGAGCAACAGCGGCTGTTTGCTGAGGCCGGGATTTGAACCATTAGCAGCGATGAGACACCGGTAAAGGTTCTAGACTATTATCAGACATTTTAAAGGATTGCGTGCCAGACTGCCAGGTTGCCAATGTTGGGTCTTTAACCCAGGCCCTTAATCCTCACTTGCTTGGATTGTACCTTGAACGATTGTAAGATACAGAACACATAAAGGCATCTGTTAATCATTAACATACATTTGTAGTTTAGAGCAAGCACGTGGGGAAGCTTATATTCATATAAGCTCAAAATAACCTTGAGTATTAAAAGATACAAAAAACCCCCAAACATATTTCGCTCATTAGCGCCGCCTAATTTTAGGATTCATCAGTGTTCCCAAATGTTGATAGTACACTTATTGTTGTAACACCATACAACCAGCACCACATCTTTATAACAGCTCAGACCTATTGAAGTCGAACATTTATATGTAATTTTGAGCTGTAACTGAGGAAGTAACACACTCCTTTCCCATTACATTTACATTTCCAGCAGTTAGCAGACGCTCTTATCCAGAGCGACTTACAACTCGTACAGTCTTACAATCCGAACTGTGGCAACTTGGCAGAGGCGGGATTTGAACCCTGGACCTTCTGGTCCAGAGTCCAGTACCTTAACCGCTAGGTTACCACAGTCATGTCTTTCCCAACATACAGAAGCACTTTTTCAAATATCATTACTGGTTGTAGGCAGCTGGTGAATCTTCCATTCTACCCAATCCAGTTATAGCATGTAGCAGATGCTGTTATCTGCAGTGATTACTGGTGAGTGGAGGTTTAAGGGTCCCCATGAGTGATATAGTGCAGCAAAGCCAGAATTTGAACCCGCAGCCATTAGTGGTCCTGAACCCTTACCCACTGAGCCACCACTGATTGTAATGTAATGGTGCAGACTCAATGGCATTTTGGATTCAAACAATCAGCTGTTAATTTGTCAAATGAGGTTGCTGTGTTAAGGGACCATATATAGCGTAAACACTTTGGGAAGCACAAAATGGTAGTTTGTCATCCATTAAGAAACAGTAATCATCATGCATCAACCAATCAGGGAGAGTTTTGTGGATGGGGTAGATCAGTCTTCTAGGTAGATATTAAGTAAGACAGAGAAGTAGAGAGCTCGTTGTCCAAAACTGCACAATCGATTTAAACATTTCCCTTTGGCTGGCTCAATATTAATTAAAAAAAACTACCAAACCAGGTATGTAATAAATTCTTCACACTGTAATTGACAGTTTTGTCATTCAACTGCTATTAATTATATACTGTAGTCTGGGCTGTGAAACAAATGATTCTCTTCCAACAATTGTAATTCCAACAAAATACACATGACAGATGTAAATAAAAATGTCATTGTGCTCGTTTCGTTGTTATTTTCTTGAGGAGGACTTGGTAAAGGAGGAGGTTGATAAAAACAATTAAGATGAAACGCAATAAAAACCTAAACAGCACATTTTTAAAAGAGACATTTAATAAATTAAGTTTTTTTCCATGATCAAACCGAATACAAAACCGTCACAACCAGAAAACACCAGCCAGTACTACTGAGAGTGCAAGAGATTTTTGTAAAGGTCAAATTACTAGAACAAACACAAACAGAAAAAAATAGATCCTTCATTAATGAAATTAATGCTCCGGAGAGTCACCTGAAGAGGTACTGCATGTACGAGTCAGATTGTAAGCCAACATAAAACAACAAAAAACATTCACAGTTAAAAGAAAAACTACAGGCGACATTAACTGAAGAGCTATGCAGACTGCAAACAGACCACTGTAATGGGAACATTTTTGTAAATAAAAAACTACTTTGCGTCCTACAGCAAATAGTACTGGGCAAAATACTTAAGCCACCATCAGATTGGAAATAAAGTTATTTTAGCACAACCAGAAGACAACCAGAAAACACAGGAAATGCATATGCAAGTTACACAAGTATTTAGTGTGACCTCCACTTACACTTGAGCATTAACAGCACGTGGCAACTTCATCGGGTTGCCAAGTTGACCATTTTCCAGTTCAAAGAAGCTTGATCAGGAACGGTCTTATTAAAAGGGAAGCAACCAAAAAACACTTTTACAGAACAGGAACCAGGTGAAAAGGCTAAGGTATACTAAAGCTCAGGTTAGTGTCAGTGATGTGTGTTAGGTGACAAATTCAAGTTTAACATTTTTTAGTCCATTTGCTAAAAACATGTTACATATGCTTAAGCAACAAATCTAACGGTGGCCTAAAACTTTTGCCCGGCATTCGAATATGCTACCACGAAGACCTACAGTATCTCACAAGAGTGAGGACACCCCTCACATTTTTGTGAATATTTAATTATATCTTTTCATGGGACACATTAAAGATATGACACTTTGATACAAGGTAAAGTAGTCCCTCTACAGCTTGTATAACACTGTAAATTTGCTGTGCCCTCAAAATAACTCAACACGCAGCCAATAATGTCTAAACTGCTGGCAACAACAGTTAGTGCACTCCAAAGTGAAAATGGCCAAATTGTGCCCAACTAGCCATTGTCCCTCCCTGGCATCAAGTGACTCGTTAGTGTTACACAGTCTTAGGTGTGAGGACCATACAGAGGTTTAACAGGACAGGTTTCACTCAGAACAGACCTTGGTCGCCCGAAGAAGATGAGTGCACATGCTCAACGTCATATCCAGAGGTTGGCTTTTGAAAATTTGATTGCTGAGAGCATTGTTGCAGCGTTTAAAGGGGTGAGGTTGGGGGGGTGGGTGTCAGCCTGTGAGTGCTCAGGCCATACTTTATCAAATTGATCTGCAAGGCTGTTATCCCAGAAGGAAGCCTCTTCTAAGGACGATACACAAAAAAGCCTGCAAACAGTTTGCTGAAGACAAGCAGACTAATGACATGGAACACAGGAACTGTGAGATGTGGTTTGATGAGACAAAGATACAATTATTTGGTTTAGATGGTGTCAAGCACGTGTGGTGGTAACCAGGTGAGGAGTACAAAGACAAGTGTGTCTTGCCGGCAGTCAAGTATGGCGGTTGGGAATGTCATGGTTTGGGGCTGCATGAATCCTGCTGACTCTGGGGAGCTCCAGTTCACTCAGGGAACCATGAATGCCAACATGTATTCCAACACAATAACAACCCCAAACACACCTCCAAGATGAACACTACCTTGCTAAAGAAACTAAGGGTAAAGGTGTTGGGCTGGTCAAGCATGTCTTCTGACCTAAACCCTATTCAGCATCTGTGGGGCATTCTTAAAAAGAAGGTGGAGGTGCGCAAGTGTTTTAACATCCACCAGCCTCGTGTTGTCATGGTTCAGTGGAAGAGGATTCCAGTGGCACCCTGTGAAGCTCTAGTGAACTTTATGCCCAAGAGAGTTAAGGCAGTGTTGAATAAGAATGGTGGCCACACAAAATATTGACACTTTTGGCACAAGTTTGCCATTTTCACTTAAGGGTGTAGTCACTTTTGTTGCCAGTGGTTTATACATTAATGGCTGTGTGTGATTTTGAGGGTACAGCACGTTTTAGCCTGACTGTTATATCTTCAGTGTTGTCCCATGGAAATATATAATAAAGTAGTTACTAAGATGTGACGAGTCACTTTTGTGAGATACTGTACGTCTCAGCAGTGTGGATGGGTGCTGCACAGGCAACTGGCCATGTCTGAGGGAGGAGAACATCAGACACAAATCAACACCCCATCCTCCCAAAATGAAATGCAACAGCAGCTCCACTGGAAAAACTGGCAGAGGGACATGTTCCTCATTTTCCTGTTTTTCTTCTCCTTCAGTGAAAGAATCTGAAATCACTAGGAACTGGACACTCCATACTGGTAGTAAGACCCCCACCACTACCACCACACAATCCCTAACCCTTAAAACAAAACCAAAAAACCCACCCTTGGAAAAAGAATGCCTGGAATACGAAAAAAAAAATGTCTGTCAGTGAGAATTTTACTTAAAATAACTGCTTAATAAGGTCATCCTGATTAGGGTCGCTGTTGCAAAGCCAGGGGATTCCTAAATTGGCCACCCTCTCCCAGACACGGCCAAGCATGCCTTAATCCAGCCGGAAGGCACCAACTCACACCCATGTCAACGCACTGGTGGACTGCATTTACACGAGCACCATTGTGAAAAATGAAAACAAACATTATCTGAAGGTCCTAAGAATATCCTACAGCTTATACTTCAGGCTTTTGAAGCAAAGTGACATCACCAGAATGCGTCACATTTACGATGACTTACAAAACCTGTTTGGAATGTAGGAACTATTTTGCACAGACCAAAAAAAGCCACAAAGCATCAGGTTTCACAAGCTTCATCACATGCTGCAGGAGGAGCCTGAGGCTCCAGCTGAAGCCGCCATAAAAAAATTAAAAGCGCATCCAAAAAAAATTAAGCTACACTCGCTCTGCACCATTCAAATCACAATCGACCCCGACAAAAATGGGGAGGAAGACATGCAGATTTAAGGTACGTAATCCATGTTTGTGAAACAGTGGAGAACAGAACGTTAAGCAGACAATACTGCTCCACTGAATGTGGAAAAATGTACTATTGTACAAAGGGTCCTTCAGTTTCAAGTCTCTCCACAAAAAGAAACACAATAATACAAAGCACAGGGTGCAGTCTTGAATTAAAAAAAAAAAAAAGTCTCCTCATTCAGGAGGTAAAACAGTGAAGAGGTTAGAAGAGGATATCTTCGTTCTTTATCAGTGACTCAACCACCAGCCTCTGGTAGCGGATGTCATTCAGAGCCGTCATGGCGTCGAGGTCTGGTGCTCGCATGAGTGTGGGACCAAACACAATGCCCAGGTTCTCTGCATTCATCAGGTTATCCTTCTCATTTTGGGTCACTCTACAAAAACAAACACACAAAAGACATGTCAGAATTACAGCTGGATGTACAGCATTTAGCAGATACCCTTTCCAAAGCAACATAAAACTGAGCTGAGAAGGGCTTTGATCACAACCATCTGATTAGTACTCTAGAGTCTTAAATATTAAGCCACCACTGTACCCTCAAAGTGGCTCATACCTGGGTGTTAAAATTCCCAACAAATCCAGTGTCCCCACTTTCAACAGCACAAAGCTGAAGAGTAATTTCTTGGCCACAGGCTGAATATCAAAAGGTTCTATCTTCTACCTGGGGAGATTGGCACCAACATGACCTAATGGCACTTAGGACTGTGAAACACCGAGATGGGCATTTTAGCCTGGTTATCTCAGAACTCAGAATCAGTTATTAAAGCTGTTAATTAAACAGCTGACCAAATAAAGAGACAATGAGACTGCTCCAGTTGTAATTTATCGTATTTATCGTAATAATTCCCCCATATTATAGTTTCTTCAGTTTGTTACAGAATTTCTTCATGTAAACAGCATTCTCTGATTTCCCTGCTCAAATTAAGGTCTATAAAACAGACTAAGAAATTCAATAAAAACAGGCTGGATTTGAGCCTTTTTACTAAAGTTTTCTCAGTACATATAAACCCTTACTCTGACTTTCAATTGGTTTTCTCAGTCTGTGCATGCACTCAAACGTAGCCAAGGAGCAGCTTGTGGCATTAACCATGGCTGTCAGGTCCAGATACTCTGTTTCTTTTGGGCAACCCTGGAATTAAGCTTAGCTTAAATCGGCTATCGAGCACATTTGTACAGAGTCTGAACTGTACTACATGCACAAAGAAATTAAGAACTTAATTATTTAAGTATTAAGGTTGAACATTTATAGCCCACCCTTCTGTTAGATTACTGTCTGGTTGTAAATCAGACATTTGATTATTGCCAGAGTCATGTAAAGTGTAAACCTGGAAGTTTCCCATTATCTGTTCATTAAAACTCATTGCTCCGATTACATAAAATATTTTAAGGCAAAATAGAGTATTAAGTGCATGTAAACATACTCAGTTGTTGAAAAGTAAGCTAAAAAAAATACTACTAGTGAAAAATCTCGCTTTGGGCCTTTGTGTAGCATTAAGCTACAAGATCAGCAACTACAAAGGTGATCAAGCAGTACTGACTGCCTTGGACTTTCCTTCACCATCACCTGACTCACCTCGATGAGCATTTAATGCTCAATTAATGGGACAATTAACGAGAGAGAATCAAGCATTCAATAACATCACAAGATGTTTGGAAAATTGTGTAAATCAGGCAGCTTTTAAAATGTACAACTTTTCCCTAAAACATTTATGCTGCTTATGTGATATCAGATACACATAAGAATACACACAGTCCAGAGAAAATAAAAAAACAGAACCACTCTTACTACTGCTCTCAGATATTAGCCTCCACTTCCCTTTTTACAATTACAATTATTTTAAAACACCTACAGAATGCAACATTTTTTAAGTTGTTGGACTAAAAAGACACGAGCGTCACATTGTTGAATCGGTTAAAATATATACTTTGTGTCTGCTACAAAAAGCAGCAATTGCATGTATAGCAATTACAGCAGCTGCATCTGAGGGTTAAGGGGTCTTGCCCAATGGACCCTGCATTGGCAGCATGGCAAATGGGGACTTCTGTTTAGTAATTCAGAGCTTTAGCCAATGAGCCACAACTGATAGGGATTGTAATGCATCGGCTTATGTATGGCAGCAAAAGTGCCACAGGTTTGGGTGAACATTCCTCCCCTCCCTCAGACACAGTCAATCATGGCTGTATCGGACCTGACTGGAAGGTACCTCTGGGATTCTGTGTGACTGCAGTGTAATAGATTGTAGTGCTGTAATGGTGCCCTAACCACAGCTGATTTGAAATCCCATCAGAACGTTCAAATTTAAAAACTAGTAAGATGACCTGTCAGTCAGATCTTAATGTAACCTGTTGTTGTTAAGACATGTATACACACATACATATACACACATGCACGAACACACAGTATATGTGTGTGCTATACTATATATTAATAGTACATATTCATGTTATAACAACAATAACATACTCTCAGCCTACCAAATTGTTTAAAACAACAAGCTTTGAAACACAAATGAGGTTCTGGTTAACCTAAGACCTTTTATTTGAGAATATGTCCAATATAATAAACAAAAGGTTTGTGTATGGTTAGTGGAAAATGCTTTAAATATGATTATGCAAATCAATATTCGGTATGAGCAAACAGTTTAGTAGCAGGTAACCAGCTGCCACACTATAAAGCTAATGCAAAAAAGACATTATTTGAATACAAAGGGCAAACAATAAAGTATTAAAGTGTGCTCCTCACCTCTTTAAGTGAGCCATCAGATAGTGCAGTGTTTCACAGTGAGCAGGAGGCAGCAGCTTCAGGGCTTCATGAAGCGACTCGAGACGTTCATCAGGATCAGTCAGTTCTAAAACCACAAACAAAGTTAGATTGCATATGGTTGCTTAAGTCGATTTATAATTTGAATAATAAGTCAAATCTGGACAAACACTGATTAAAGTTTTTGCTTTAATAATAATAAAAAAACTTAATAATAATTTAAAAAGTTACAAATAATAATAATAATAATATTAGTTATGCCTGTGGCACAATAAAAACCTCAGATGTACAGAAATATCTATAACATATGTCTCTGTTATGACTGGAATGAGTACGAGACTCACTGGCAGCCTCAATGAAGCGTGGGTACGCGTCGAAAGTGATAAGAGGAATGGGCAATTCCCTGAAGTAGAGTTTAAGAGCGCCCGTGATGATGTTGATATCTTCATATGCGTTCACTGAGATGTCTGCCTTCTCCCCATCTGCACAGAAGGCAGGAGAGAGACTGGTAAAGCATGAATCACCAAAGGCTCGTTTCAAGGTTTTTGCACAAATGTGGCTGCGAAGATAAGTAGACAAGCAATGTAAAGAATAGAATGATTTATTTTCATGCAAGACTGTTTTCATGGGTTTTGTCATTTCTGGTTTCTCGTCACAATGCTGTTAACCAAGCTCCTTACTCCAACCATGGGTTATACCCTACAGACATTCACATCTCTCTAACCCTATGCTTTGGGCCTCTTTCCCTCACTGACTGCTACTTCATACATGTCCATTTCTGTGTCTCATACTACATTCCTATTTCCCCCCTCTTTAAGTATCCTCCTTGCATCTTCTAACAGTAGCAGTGGAGCCCCAGGGTTTTCCCCACTTGTAAGGCTTCCTGAAAGCTGAATTTTCTCCACTTGTTTAGGTCTTTTCACATGGACTCAGCTTGTGCTCGCACTCTCTCTCTGCTTCTCTCTCTGCCTGCCTCTCTCTCTGTTTCCGTTGCTCTCTGTCTCTCTCTCTCACTCCTAAGCGATATCTGTCCTGAATGTGTATGTGTTTTTAAAGCCAGAGCTGGGGCCTCCTGAGGACATGTTGCCTCTGTGCAGATGGGGCATAATATTTGCACATTAAAGCAGCTCAGGCCAGGCCTACAATACCAAAACACATGGCATTTCTGCTTTCAAACAAAGAGCGACCTAAAACGCTTCACTGGGTACAAAGGTGGGTGTTTAATGCTCATACACAGTGTGCATGCATACAAAACATTCCAGTATATTCGAGAATTTTGGATCCTAAAAGGCATAGTTTTAGGAGATTTGTATTAAGTGAAGCCACACATACATACCTCTATCAAAGGTCAGCTTGACATCTTCAATTAAATCACTGAAACCAGACAACCTGTACAGACCTTCAGACTTCAGACCTTAAACAGAATCAAGTCAACAGTTGAATTTAAGACGTGTTTATCTAGAAATAAATAAGCGACGTACTGCACTGCTATAAAGCTGTACATTACTTAACATATGGTGCCACTAATTGAGCAATTCTCAGGGAGTGTGAAACAAAACACTTAAACAATTAACCATCTGTTAAATGATACTTAGGAACACAGTATGCAGCTCAGCTCCCAGTGGATAGAAAGCCATTTAAAGCAATACAAAAAAAACAAACATGTGATTATGCATTCTTTTACAAACGCTGTGAGTGAAATTATTGGTGTCATATGTTTGCTCAAATAAGACCAACATGAAATTTCCTCTCAAATCATCCCTGGACATTTCAACACTGGTGGTAAGTTAAATAAAAGCATGGCTGATTTTACAGGTAGTGCCCTCACCTCTTGATTCGATCTCCCGTATGCACATGTCCACCACCATGGGCCTTTTGGAATTGTGTGCCTTTACCAGGGTGGTCAGATCACAGCTGTAGACTTTCTTCACGTGTTTAAGGTCAGGTTTGCAGTCATTAGGCACCATCTTGGAACACTGCTTGTGAACATTCAAACCACAGTCTGTAAGAAGGAATAACAAGCTATATGTTAAGAGTGGGTGTGAACACACTACTAGTCCACCAGCAGTCGATGGCCTTCGTTCATGTTTAAGCCATGTTCATACTTTATGGATCTCAGTCAGTGTGGTCAGGGGATAAACGTATGGGGTGCAGTAATAAAGAGTAGTCATGAGGACTAAAATACATGATAGTGACATATTTACTACACAGATAACAATATACTTAGTTTTAAGAAGTGCAATATTGTTTAGAAAATTGAAAAGTAGGTAGGGTGACTGGACATGCTTATTAATTGAAAGATAGGAATTTTCCCTTTAAAAATTAGAGAAACAGGGCTGCTGCTACCCAAATGTTCTCAGTTTCCAAAGTGACTTACATTTGGATAATTAATTGGTATATTGTTCCATTAAAAAGTATAGAAATAGAGCTGCTGCTACCCAAATGTTCTCAGTTTCTGTAAAGACATTCGGATACTTAACAGGCATACCTTTAACTTGTTAAAGTTAGTATAAGCCTAATGCATTTGAAATGTATTTGCATGTTTTAGCTGCTGTTGGATGATCTTAAAAGAACAAACGTGCTAAACTAGCTATTTTTAAAGATAATACAGTTTTTACTAGTCTATAAATCTCGACTATTACTGGAAATACCATCTATCTCTGTAAATCTTGGAATTGCACTTGTAAACACCACCTCAGCATGCTTACTATGTGCAAACAAAACAATCCTCAGTTCACAGAGGTGTGCAGTTTGTGGAGCACAGCAGTTTGAAGTGAACACTGATATTGATTTGCCATATCCTCAGTCCAGTGCAGATTAGGTTAATTTTTCAACCAGTATGCTGAGGTTTCATCCTCCTAAATCAATAACTATCCACACTGTCAATGAACACCAATCTTTGATGTCATTACTTTCTGATTAGCTGAAAGATGTGGTGCTGATGTCACCTTGGAGGGCCAAGCCATGACTACACATGATAAAATATGCATGAGCCATTCAACCATCTCTGGGCTATAAAATCACAAAAAATGGTAGATAGCAGAGTGGTGTATCGGTGATAGCAGAAAGAGACAGAAATGAATGGATGGTTAATACCAATGCTTAACAATAAAGATTAATGAGCTATGATTTGCACCAGTAGCACATGGTGAATTATTGTGATAAATGGTCCAAATACTGTACAATCCTCCAGGCAGTGTGCTTAATATTTAATAGCTATAAAAATCTGGACTATTCAGTCCTTTAAAAAGGATGACAGAGGAGGGATTCTTATATTCTTATATATATATTCTTATATTCTTATATTCACCAAAAATTGTTTATTGAAAAGAGAACTTGAACCAAACAGACACAGCATAAAGCAAATGCTGCAGGCATGAAGCACAATGCAATGCATGACACCCAGACACTGAGCTTAGAGACATGTAAATATAGGCAAATGAACTGATTAATACATAATGCCTGGCTCCCCAAACAGGCCAGCTGCTCTGGAGCAGGTACCATGTGGAGATAGTGAGGGAGAGGGAGAGGGAGAGAGAGAGAGAGAGGGAGAGAGAGAGAGAGAGAGAGAGAGAGAGAGAGAGAGAGAGTGAGAGAGGGAGAGAGAGAGAGAGAGAGAGAGAGAGAGAGAGAGAGAGAGAGAGAGAGAGAGAGAGAGAGAGAATGAGAGGGACATAAAGAGATAGAGAGAGAGAAAGAGATAGAGATAGAGAGATTCATGTATTTGTTTAATGTATTTTCATTTATAAATTAGAGTATTATATGAAACTGATAGAGGCTGGGTCTTGTGCCTTGCCATCTTTGGCCTTTTTTACTGTCTTTGAGCACATAACCACATAAATCCTGTCTTCTTAAAATGCTTGCCCTAGTACATGAATTAAAACCAGGGCAATTTCTGGAACAAGAAATACTTTATTCCATCATGAGCTTGGTTAATAACCTATAGTACATTTAGAGGCTGTAAGGTAATTGAAATGACATGAAATACAGGTACGTGCCATGTAACATGCACTTGTAACAAGCATTTGTTGTGAAACTGCCTGTTACACAATCTGAGTAAACAGTTCTGCAAACATTCTATAAATTATTATATACTATAATTACAAATGCTATATGGGGTCGCCTACTGTGATGTACCGAGTACTGATTAAATAGGCAACACACTCCATTGTTTCTCATTTCATTTATTTAGTATCAGCGCTCACATCGCCACATATTGATCTTCTATTTTCTTCAATTTCAGATGGGTAGAATCTTCACTGTAGAGGTTTCTTCATCAAAGCCTTTTTGTCATTCGTGTGACAGTACAATGCAATTCCTGTTGTATTTACAAAGCGAGCAAGTATTTCAGAAGATAGCATGGTACGGAAATGTGTGCGCTGCTTTTTTCTCTCTCCCACGGTGTGTCTGCTTACTGCGAAATAGAAAAGAACTCTGAAATTTAAACTAATCCATAACTGTTCCCTGGTTCTTACATTGTTCTCAGCAAAATGCAGATCCATTGCACGTGGGTTAAACCTGCTCATCATCATCAGCTTGGTGCTTATTAGAAGTGCAATGCCAGGCATGTTGCTCAGCATTCAATCTGCTCATGCACATACTGACAACAGCTGCGTACCTGTGCAATATATAGCATTTAGTGCATCATTAGACAGTGGAACCAAAACTGCATTATGTCTTTTTGGAAAATCATTCTGGAAAAGCATCTTCAATGCCCACCTAGTTTCGGAGATGTCAGTATGAGTTTACACACTCTGACTGTTGGTCATAAACACACTTTCCCTCTCTAATGCCTCCTTCATGTGTACTGCTATGTGTGTGCTCAGGTTACTGCTTAATAAGGCAGTTTTGTGTTTTTTTAACCTTTCCCATATGCACTTGTGACTACAAGATTCACAATTGATGTAATGGAATGTAATATTGTGAGAAAACAATGCTGTAAGTCTCATAATAAATAATGTTAGCAGAGGTTACAGCTCTGCACTACTACATTATACTTTAATATTGTGGAACCAAATGCTTGTTTTAGGACCTTACACAAAACCTTAAGCCTCCACAGCTTAGCAAAATTGTTAGTTGCTTTGAACAAAGGTGTTTACTGCATGCTGTAAATGTAATGGCCCTATGCCGTTTAACGCTCGTTAACACCTGTCCAGCCACACACTATTCCTCTTTGGGTAGGCCTTTCAGGGACAGCCTCTTATGGAAGCGTGAGCTGAACGAATCAGACATTAGCGGGAGGAGGAAAGCTCCTTCCACTGAAATATGCTGGAAAAGAATCGATCATCTCTGCACCATCGATCATCTCTGCACGCAAGTCTGCCAGGCCCTACACACACATCCCTCTATTTGCACGTTAATAGTTTTATGTGTGCGCCTGGGTGCATTCACCCATGTCTGTGACAGTGCCGTTGCGCTATGACAAGTTTAATATTGCACAGCAGGGTTTCTGAGATGAGATCCGTAAATGCAGGGTGATGGCTAGCTAAAGCTAATAGTGTGTTGTGGAAGAGGGTGTAAATATGCATTAGCTGACTGTTTCACAGATAACACAATGATGCGGCTGTGCAGAAGTGCCAGTGCCGTCTTTTAAAGGACAGATTGTCTTTGAGACTCGCTGCGAGGAAGTTTTACACCAGAACTGCTTTGAAAAACATGCTATTTATAGACACTAGACAGTATGCTCTGATTTTCAGAAACTTTGAGAGTTGGCGTCTGTCACCTATCATCTGGATTCTTTTTTTAACTAACAAATCTGTTACTGACATTTTTGAGCATGCTTACAAAGTGACAGTTTGGACTGGACACGTCCGAGTAAATTCGGCATCATAAGACTGAAGGAACCTGGATATTACCATGTCATGCTAAAGGTACATTCAAATCCGAAGCAATAACAATTGATACAGAATCGATAGTCTTATGCTTATTTGACTATGGGCGGTTATGACAGATGATTTGCTGCACTTTATATAAATTGTCCCCAATAGCTTTTTTGCACACGATTACACTTTTAATAGGTGTATATGGAAACATTTTAATGCACTGAGGTTACGGGTCTGATATTTTATTTTTAGTATCTAGTTTGAACTCAGGAGATGTGTTACATTATCAAAATAACTGGAACATAATCTTTCTGTCCTGTCCTGTGTGTGACTTGAACTTATAGATCATGAGTTACAGCTGCAATGCATTGCGATGCCAGGAGATATGGAAAGCCATTGCAAACACTGGGACACAAGAGTAAGGACACTAATTGACTTGTGTGAGCTCATAATGAGTGTATACACACAAATACATGTAGTATTGTAAAATCATGCCCGAAAATTGCCTTGCAGTCACACAAGAATGTACCCAATGTATGGGGGTAGATATTTGGATTGTCCCCTGGTCCAGCAATAGCTACCCTTGCCAGCCGTTCAACGGACTCATGCTCCATCCTGGGCATGATTACGACTACAGTCTGTGTTCTCTGGGAAATGCTCTGGGCTCCTGGCAGTTATATGTGTCAAATTTTGAATAACATACAACCAAAGTTCCTTACATTGACTTACATTTTACTGCAGGCAGTATGACCACAATATATTTCATGATTTGGTTGGATATTTTATATGTTAATACCGATCTATTGTTTCACTTTAGACCTGTAACGCATTCAAGTTGGAACAGAAAAGCATATACCATTTAGCTATTCTGACAAAACATAGAAAGTGTTTTTGGCCCCCTATTCCATACCAGACCCTGGATTTTTTTCCCCCCAAAAATAGCTGGAATACAGATTCATCTGGCCACAGTACAGACCCGTTGTAAATGACTCTGAGCCAATTCGAGACATTTCGTTAACATGGTTAACATATGCCACATTTTTGTGAATGTAACTGCAATGTAGTTATTGATAAAGATTTAATAAAAACATCTATAAAAGTAATTATTTGCCCATGTGGTTATATCAGGTATTGATGAATATTGGTGCTTATTGCATTGCTCTATTGAGTTATCCGGGGTGTTTAGCTTGGGGTTGCTTCCTCGCCCTTTTCACACAGAAAGTTCCTCGAGATTCCTAGAATTGTTTAAATTATATTATGTACTGCAGTGTGAGAAAATATGCAAATCCCTTCCAATATTTTTGAATTGTTTTGAAACATCAATCATGTTCTCAAGTGTGTTAACAAACTTTGCTCCTCAAATACTTAAAAATAGACTTTAGTGAATACTGCTTTGTACCAAATAATGATTACCAATGACTCCACCTGTTTGAAATTAGAATATTGTTAGCTAATTTCTAGCCCTAGGCTAAATTGCCCGTCTCATCTTTTTTTAAATGTGTTCCAGGACTGAACTGCAGGAATGGATGTATAACATGTTAACAAACAAAATAAACTTGACCAGACGAAACACTCAATATGTTGAGGTCATAATGTCTGAAAATAATTAAAAGCCAAGTCACCGTGTATTTTAAACTTTGCATTTTCCATACTGTCCTAGCTTTTTCTTTATTCTGTGTTGTATTTCCAGTTTCCATTTTTAGTCCCTACATTATTTATCAGATTCCCTTATAAAGAGCCACTTTTTACATTTCAGCAGTTTCAACCTTCACATTAGTATTCCTTAATCATTTAAACAACTACAGCCATAACCAAGCGAAATACCGGTACTTGGTAGATACACAGATATACTGACCTCCATGTGTGTGCTTTTATTGCCTTGCTTTGTGACGTTACGATGCTGTTATTACATAAACCTTGCCAATTTCATTTGGGAATCTGCACTTCTTTACCTCGTTATTCCTCATTCCATCAGCTAGCGGTTTACTGCTTTAAATCTTATTTTTTCTTCTACTCAACTCATCAGCTCTTAAACTAGGTTTCATCGATTGTAAAATCGATGTATTTAAGGAGGACAAAAACAGATTATTTTATGCAATCGATTCAATATTACACCCACTGTCAAATTTGTAAGACATAGTTTTATGCATACCAACAGTCTTTAGTTAGCCAGCCAGTCACACATTCACACATGCACATATTTCTTTCACTTTCTACCCAACACCTCCTGTATTTCGCACCAGTAATACCTTTCCGCGTCATTGGAGAAGATTTTAATTTATAGCTACTCTCGGCAGTAATCGGAAGAGACGGCTTGCTTGAGCCCTCTTCATTTGCATTCAGATCTCTGAGGCATGCCTGTGGCTGTGTTCACTGGGACAACAAGCGAGGAGAGTTGGATAGATACTGACTGTTTTCGACATCACCGCTCTGGTGTGTGCTGATTTATGTTCGCATTAGCAATAAGTGTGAGAGCCATGCTTCTTCATGCTTCATGCTATAGATATTCTGCACCATGGTCAGCTGTAGAAGCTAAAATGATGCATTTGCTGCTCTCACTTTTGGAGAAGTAGTTAAAAGCTTTTATATTAAGTATTAATTGTAAGGAGTAAGAAGTAGGACTTTTTATTTATTTATATCACAAGCAGGGTCACAGTGAGGTGGCGCCTGTCAGTTGGTTTTGATGGTTTCACACAGCCATCGTTTATTACTGCCAGTGCCGCAGGTTGTTTCTGAATTAGCCAAGAGCCACCATTCATACTGCTGCGTATAAATACTTTCACAATACAATTCCATTAAATATTTGGCTAGTGGCATGGTTTGTTGCTGTGCCACCACAGCCATACTTGTCATGTTTTGCTCACATTTTCCACAATAGGTGAAATTCACTACTGTAAGGGTACGTCCAAAATTAAAAACTAGTTAAGTCTATAGAGCTTATTCGAAATTCAATCCCATTTTGAATATCCATACAATGCCATTTGAGCAGGAATGCCTAAACCGTTGCATTCAACTGTTGATCATTTGAATAACTGATGTGAAGGTTGAATATGGAGCAGTGCAATCGCTATTTTAGCAGACATGTCACTAATCCTAATTTATTTTCATAAATGTATTTCTAAACTAAAAAATGGTACTGAGATTAAAGACATCACACCCCTATCACAAATCTATATAACACAAATTAACCATGCAAATAACCAATAGAATGTACAAGTAAAGTAGTTTTTTAAAGATTTGTTCGAAAATTTAATAATATGTGTCAAAAAGCAATAATACCTAATGTCAGGTGTGATCACAATATCTCAGTCTCATCATAATCTGATTGGTATATGGCATTAATAATTCCTATTTCAGTATAAAGTCAGGTGTGTGTCAGCTGACTGCTGCCCATCAGTGCACATACGGTAACCTTTACAGTCTATTCTACAATGTTGTCAAGCTATATAGCACTGTATAGCTTTATGGTGTGCTCTAATGGCTGTCTGGGATTACAGGAAATGTGTGATGTAATCTATTGAGGTTGAAAAAACATGAGATACCAAAGCTTTCTCCTATGACTTTTATGCTCTGTTTAAAAGTAAGCCATTGTAAAATACATTGCTGACAAAAAAATAGGGGATATTTCAAAATGAATTTAAAGGGATTGAAAAATGAAGCATTTGACTTTATTTTATTAAACATCAAGCAAACGAAAAGTCAAAGAAAACTGATTGATTACGCAAATGAGATGCAAATTCAATTATTGTCATTGAGTAGCAAGCGATATATTTACAGGAGTGAACAGAAGAATGTCAGGCTGAATGACGAGTGCCACACATTGATTGTTCAGTAGGGTGTATGATCACACAAGACTGGCAAAACACACTGACAGTGATGGGGCATAGATCTGATTCTCCAGCAGTCCTCTTCATATAAATTTTGAAGTATCCCCTAATTTTTGTGAGCAGTGCATCTGCGCTCAGGCAACTGTACAAGGAGAAGATGCAGTGATATAGATCATATAATGTTATTACTACAGTTTTTTATAGAAATCATTGTACCTCTTAGAAATCCATACTTTTGTTAAATCTCGAAGCTTGAAATTAAAACCAATTAAAATGTGTTTAGATTTATTTACACATTTTGCCTTAAAATGCTTTGCTCCTAGATTACTATTTTGTGTTGAATGGCTGGATCCTTTCTAGGATTTTCTATTGTATTCAAGTCAGGGTTCTGGCTTGGCAATTGAAGGACTTCTACCATTATATCCTTAGATACTGCATTGTGTTTACCTATAAAGTTTACACAACATATTTTACCTATATTTTACACAACATATGGTGATTTTGGTAGGTTCACTACTGTGGAGTTCAGTACTGTGTACTCACTTAACCATTATACCTTTTTCTACCTGGCATCAAAAGTGCAAATAAGACTATTTCAGAAGCATCTCCTTACTTGTCACAACTTGAACACAACTTCTATAACATTGACATCATGTTACTGTCCATGGTGTCTACTTTCCTGGCTCAACCATCCAGTTTTAAGGGCAAGCCATTGGAGGTGTCAGGTCAACCATGTTCCACTTTTTAATAATGCTTTGAATTGTACCTGAACAAGTTTATAATGTTTACCCTTAAATTAAATTTCAATAATGGATCAATACATGTTCAATACATGGTTGATTTTTATGTTAAGGGTTATAATTTCTAAATGCACCTGGATAAAGTCAGATTTCAATGTATTTGAGTGTTTATTGACAAAAGACAAAATGCGATTATATCCTGTAGGCAAATGCAAAACAGGTTTCACTTCCGTGTAATATAATACACAGGGTTAGTACATGAGCTTAATCCTTGTTTCTTTGCAGTAATTTTATATTGATCATCATTGTTTGATCTGAAACTATTCTTAAAGCCTTTTATTAGTAATGTGGTAGTTATATTTGATTAACTTCATTCTTGTTGAACTCCATTCCCTTTTACCCGAGTCATTTTAAGAGTCAATTTTACTTGATCTTTAGCCGCTCTGTTGTCTGGATGCCACAAATGGCCTGATTGCCAAAAACAGAGAAGAATTAAAAACAGTATGTGCATAGAATTTTTGGTTGATTTAATATCTTTGAGAGTCTGTGCTGGTAGAGATCAAGAATGTTATTGTATTTGCATCTTACGTTATATTCAGTGATGTTATATTCATTGCCATTTGACAACCCGAACCCCTGACGAGCAGAAAATAATGGCTGGTGAATGGATGGACTTTTGGAAATAAAAAATCAATAGGGGAAAAACTGGGGATGATCACTAAGTCTGAGTGTCACTATTTGTGAATTCAGACCATATCAAATGACAATGAATATAACATCAAAGAATATAACATAAGACTCAAATAAAATAACATTTTTGATCTCTACCAGCACAGACTCTCGAGTGTTTAGCTTCTGTTAGAAGCTGGGTCATAGACTCAGACCAAATCCAGGCTTTAAAAATTCAGTATAATTGTCCTTGGCTTTCCTCCACGCGAAGCGATTTAGCTTCAGACTTGGCGCATCATTTATGTGATAGAGTAGATATGGATCTTGCTTTACTGCCATCCGCAGCAACAGTCATTAGAACGGATAGGCCTCATCTGGCCCATCAGCCTATATGAGAGCACCAGTCAGAAATCTATTTTTCAGGCTGTGACCTTTTCATAAAACCACATCCATTCCCCATCATAATTCTATATTACTCTTTCATGCTTTTCCTCCCCACATCACTCTCTGGCTTCACTCACTTTCGAACTCACTCACGCTTTCGGCTTTTCATGCTCACCAGATATGTCTCTCTTCCTTTGAAGTGATAACATCGTATAGCAGCTTAATAGTTTGCTTTGCCTGGGGAATTCGTTCTCTGTTGGTCTCCCTAAGGTGACTTGAGAAGGTATAAATGCTTTCTGTTACATTTAGCCATCAAATAACCATTTTTCCTTGGAACTGTGCTTTGAAGTAAAAAGCGGTTTAAAAATGTTTTTGGACTATTGTGAGGTGATAAGATGAGACCATAGCTATCCATGGGTGGAGAGCTGCTATTAAGATCCATAGCTAATAAAAAAAGCATAATTTGTGCAGCTTGATCTATTAGTCAAGTCAAGTTTATTTTCACATATACACTGTAGCAGGTACAATTATACAGTGATATTGGAACCATCAACTTGTCCAAACATACAATATAACAAGGTGGGGGTTGGTTGGAGAGACAAGACAGAAAGACGTAACTGAGGAAAACTAGAATATGGTAAACATCAGGAAAATTTGGAGATAAAAAAAAGCCCCGCCCTCCGAGGAGTACAGTATGTGAGCATGAAAAAAACTCCTAAACACATAATGACATTTGATGAAAGACTAGCCACGGGGAAGGGAGGAAGGGATTGAAGAAAAACAACGAACGGCCATCCGGTGTATAGAAGCTGACGTGAGCAGCGCTCACGCAGACCCGTCACGATGCAACTGGGAGGAGAAACAGAAAATGGAAGGTGTGTTCATAGGTTGGGAGAGAGGGGGAGCCAAAGAGTCGCTTGCCCAAAAGCACCAGTCAGGCCACGCCCCAGCAGTCTTAGGAAAATTCTGTGTTTCACACAGAACACTCGTGAATAGTAGTTCTCAATTTATACAATTTATCCAGTTTTGAGTTCAGAACCGATAGCTTCTCCGAGATTGAAGCCATTCCGCGAGTAAAAGTCACAGTCTGATTGCCTACGGCTCTTCCTACACCCTCGATCAAGTTGGACAGCGGTAAGGGGCTTTGAACAGCTGATCCAACTTTTTTATGTTCGCTATATACCATGGCAAAGCCTAATCTAATCAGCAGAAACCCCGTAATCATGATTCTGAATAAGAATACATCCTCAACTGAAAGTTGCGCCGTACACATTATCCGCCAGTTCTTCCAAAAGTCCATCACGTATCCAGCAGCAAAAGTTCCATCTGGACAGGTAGGCTCCCCCGAGCCAAGGCTTCTCGTTGAGAAGATGGTGTCAGTAATATTGAGAGACCATTTAATCAATTCCATACTTCTAAATTTCTTTTTGAAGATCCGCATTCAGGAGCATAGTACACAGACAGACGGTAGAGCAAGCAGGAACAGATAGGATAGGAGAGGGAAAATGTGTCTCCGCCTTCCTTGAAGGTTGCAAGAGAATTAATGGTCTTGCTAGATCCATATGGAGATCCATGAGCCCTGCCCTGCCCTGCCCTGCTATTTAGAAATCCGAAATTGTTCTGTTAGATCCATACTCGGATCCATATCTACAACCCCAATACTAATGAAGTTGGGAAGCTGTGCAAAACATAAATAAAAACAGAATAAGATCATTTGCATATCCTTTTCAACCCATATTCAATTGAATATACTACAGAGACAATATATTTAATGCTCACACATGTATTTAATGCTAGACAAAACACCTGTTTGGAACATTCCACAGAATGGCTATAAAGGGAGCATCTCTGATAGGCTCAGTCATTTACAAGCAAGTATGGGGGCGAGGTTCACCACTTTGTGAACAACTTCATGAGCAAATAGTCCAGGAGTTTAAGAACGTTTCTCGTCGTGCAATTGGAAGGAATTTAGCATGCAGGCATTTTGACTGTTGAAGGAACACAGGAATAAACCCACTTGCACACAATGAGGACTCAAGTACATGATATATGGTGTTCCTGTGGGGGTCCTTTCTATTAGAGTAAGAGGGACTAACAAAGTAAACAAAGGGATTACAGTCTGCAGTTGCAGAACTACAAAGTGCAGTGACCACCAAATCTCAAATTAAGAATAAGCAGAATATGACCTGAAAAAATGCAAATGCCTAAGACACAGTATTGAAATGGTTCGGCTAGATCTGTACTGAGATTCATAATGACTTTAGCATAATTGAAAATTATATGAATCCATTATGTGTTCTTATGTGTTAGTGACATTT
Source organism: Parotocinclus haroldoi (assembly GCA_034779995.1). Classification (NCBI taxonomy): domain Eukaryota; kingdom Metazoa; phylum Chordata; class Actinopteri; order Siluriformes; family Loricariidae; genus Parotocinclus; species Parotocinclus haroldoi. Next base: position 14,008 of record JAUZST010028951.1, on the reverse strand, counting down.
AACCACTTTTGTACTCAAAAGCTCTCACACTCAAAGCTCTATTTAACACCGTTTTGTCTGTTAGACTGCTACTTATATACCAGTATAATAAAATTAGGGTCAGGTTATCTTCAGACCAACTTTCCATCAAATTCTGTTTGGAATGCAGTCATACAAAAAAATGGTTCTTTAAAACCAATGTTTTTATTTCCGGTTTGTGATCTTCCCATAGAGGTGTAATAAATATGGAGAGATCATCAGGGAATATTGTTAAGGCACCATAAGGCACCAGGTCCTGTGAAATTCCCTAATATTGGTTATATGTGGCTGTTGTTACAAAGTAAAGCAATCACTAAACCTAATCAGGCCATGTAACAGTTTTCGCTGCTTAGGGTGACATCAGTGACTTTACTGGCATGAATACAGGGTGAATGAACCTTAGGGTAATAAAATATAAACCATGATTCAGTGTACACTACTTAATGTGCCACCAGTAACTTTTTGAGTAATTCTGTCTGCGTGAGGTCCAAGGGTGAGGCACTGAACATCATTGGCCCCTGATGCACTAACAGAATTGATGGATGGTCTTTCCCAGTTTCCACTTGGCTGTACTCCTGCTCCCCTTTTGTTTTGCCCTCTGTAAAGAAATGCATTATGCCCATTTCCTAAAGGGGCACTGCTATTGAATTCCCTTTGGCGTCTGTCAGGCTGCTGTGGAGGAACAGAAAACCCTTGGCAGCCTTTCTAAAACTTTCAGATAGCCAAAATGGTAAAAGGTAGTATGATGGCATAATTTGAGCAGACTGTCAACCTGTTTCTTGTGTCCTACCGGGTCATTGTTAATATACACTGCTCCCCTAATTTTCCCCTTAAATCCCCCAATCTTCTGAGCAGTATAGATCAAATGACCTTTGTTGTGTGATCCAAAAGTGCTAATGTCTTTTATTTGGGAAGATGGCCAAGAATGTACCCTTTGGTTTCGTTTGTTTCTTCTGAACACAAGTAATTATAGGTATAAAGATAAAAGGAGAAGAAATGTTAGATAAACAAAACTGTTCATGTGAAATCCTTCAGAGGGATGACTGTGATGATTATTAGGGCTTAACCATGAAAAAGACCTCCTGTTGTTCATGCCATCTGTGCTCTGGGTAGAAGATATCTTCATCAGCTAATGTTATTCATATACCTTAAAGTAGACCGACACAGTGTTTGCATATAAATGAGTATAGTTATTACCAATTCAACCCAATATACATAATGAACATGTCTAAGGTGACAGCTGAAAATTCCATTAATGCTATTAAGAAATTGTAAGGACAAGGGACAGGATTCCATCCATCTCTGGGAAACTGGAATGTAACAGAGGCCAAAGATGAGTTAAATAAAAAGTTATAAGATATCTAAGTTAGTGGTTAGAGAAAAATACAATGTCAAATTAGAAAACATGAGTGTGAGTATTACAGTATTACAGTATATTACAGTATTACCCTACCACAAGTAACTGACAGATTTACCAATTACAGCTTAGTAATGATTTGACTTCTTTCCAAAATACTGTAGTTGTTTTTTCTGTGTGCACCTGTAATAATTGTGCATTTTTCTGCTTGTATTATGTGGCATAAGCAACTCTATGGTTCTGTATTATTTAGTGTTACATTTTGTTTGGATCTATAGGTGAAGCTATATTTATGTAACAACGTTGCCCTGAATGAAGGTGGGAAACCTGCAGTAGTTCCTGGAATAATGAAGGAGATTTGGCAATTTAGTCTAATGTATCGGTTTTATAAAGTAAAATAGTAGAGAAGAAGTAAATGGCATTTTGAGGAGCTTCTTGCCTCTACCTACACCCACCAGCGATAACTGTTTCGACTGCTAGACTGTAAATGTTTATTTTATTCCATAGCATCTTATAAGGTAATAGTTGTTTATGTTCTATTGTATTATCTGCCACTGGAAGAACATCGTGACAGAAGATGTCATGCTTGTTTTATTTCAGAACATGTTCTAACAGTAAATGATTTTTCTAAGCAGTAAAGCTTAAGAACATTTACTGCATACTGCAGACAACGTTATCCAGACTTCGAACACTGAAAAACCTACAATGTGTAATCCAGGCAATTTCTTTAAGGATGCTTGGCAGTTGGCACTGGAATTTGAACCCTGGACCTTCTGGTTGATAGTCCTGTACCCTTACTTATGTGCCACCACACAGCCACATTCATACACGGCATTACAAGTGAGGAACAACATACAGGAGAGTCAAAGACCCAACCATTATGCAGATATTAGGCATTAGAGCTAACTAATATTATGCCAATTACACAATCAGAGTGAAAACCTCAGATCATAATGGCCCATTGCCTGTTTTGGGGGCTTACAATGTGCCACCAGTGCTTTCTGAGTAATTCTGTCAAGCTTGAGGTCCAAGGGTGAGTCACTGAACATCAATGGCCTCTGATACAACAGAATTGATGGATGGCCTTTCCCAGTTTCCACTTGGCTGTAATCCTGCTCCCTTTTTGTTTTTCCCTCTGTGAAGAAATGCATTATGCCCATTTCCTAAAGGGGCACTGCTATTGAATTCCCTTCGGTGTCTGTCAGGCTGCTGTGGAGAAACAGCACACCCTTGTTAGCCTTTCTAAAACTTTGAGGTAGCTAAAATGGTAAAAGGTAGCATGATGGCATAATTTTAGCAGACTTTCAACCCGTGTCCTACCAGGTCTAATAATGGATGTTCAGATGCCTCCTTATGATGAGCCTTTTAATAAGTCTAGCATAAACGTGTCATTTTTGAGGGAATGTGAACTGTTGTTTTTAAGTGCAAATCTGACATGGGACGGTGCTCAAAATTCAAAAGACTTGTCTTTTATCTTCAATAAAGGACATTCCTGTCAAACTATTATTTTGCCGCGTTCACAAAGTGCCACTTAAAACACATCAAGCAAAGGTTGACGGAAGAAAAGTATTATGATCAAAATACATTTCAGCTTTAAAAGTGACATATTATGTTTCAGAGAAACAAGGGAGAGGTGTAATATTGTGGCAAAGAAATGGTCATGCCCTCAATTTGACAAAGCACTCGAGCATTGAATTAGTTTAAGAAAGGACCATTCCCAAGACTCGCTGTAAAACGTGTGCACTCAAGCTTATACAGTGGTCTTAGGAAACGCAGCTTTGTGGAGATATAGGAAGTGCTGTGGTTGTATTTGTTTCGGCTGGATCGACAGCCGCATGAAACTGTTCAGGCTTCAAGACACCTATCCGTTATAGACAATGGGTAGAATTATGGGTATATATATTTTACAAGGCTGTTGTCACAATAAAATTATGTTAATGTCTAAATTTAGCTTTGTCTAATAAATGCTACTATGAACAATGTATGAGGGCATAAAATGAAGCACTCTTGTATGAGGGCGTAAATTAGGAACTCTTGTTTTTATGCAGTGACCTAAGGCACTAGCCAAGTCCCATTGGTGCCTTCTGGCTCGGATGACCATCACATGATTGGCTGTGTGTGAAGAAGCGATAATTCAGGGATCATCTCCCAACAGTCCAACAGCAATCTCTGCTTCTATGTTCTTCAGAAAATAAACTGAATTGCTTCAGTCATTCGATTTGGAATGTGCAAACGTTTGCTTTAGATTATATTATCATTCTCTATGAAAAAATGTCATGGGACTGAACTATGGATAAGAAAGTCCAGAGTTTAAATCCAACCTCTTTCAAGGTGCCAATGTTGGGTCCATGAGCAAATAAATCCCTTAACCTACAAGCGCTTGGATTGTAAGGCTATATAGTTCTTAAGAAGAGCTTCTGCTATATGACATACATGTAAATATAAACTATGTAGGTTATACCCTACCTATTCTAAGTACACAATAAAGAAAGTAATCTTACTTAGGGTTGGAGATGCGAGTTTGGAGTCTAACACATTGTGTTTGTTTGTGTGCGGTGGCATCAGCATTAATGGTAGTTCACATTACGAGCAAGTTTACATTGACACTAGTGAGCTTGTTCTGTAACAAATTTTTTAAATTCAGTTTGACTTTTCTGCATTTTGAATTTTGCAAATGTTTGATTTTAAGCTGGTTTGGCAAGAATGCAATCTAGTGAAATGGGGTTACTGGAGGCTATACACACACACACACACACACACACGTGTGTGCATGTGTGCGCGTGCGTGTGTGTGTGTGTGTGTGTGTGTGTGTGTGTGTGTGCGCGTGTGTGTGTGCAGCCTCCAGGAACCCCATTTCAATTTAGTATAAACAAAAAAGTATAAACCCCTGTTGATACTTTAGTTAACAATATTTAAATAACACCATGCATTAAATAACTGTAAATAATACAGCTATAGCGTTAATAGAAATAAAATGACAGCTGTTACAAGTGACTATTATAGGAGTTTTCTATCAACTATATAATTTTTCTTCTATGCTCTTCTACCTTTTGTGCTATTGCTGGAATGCTGCTGTTGTTACGCAGCAATTGTGTACAATTGGCAATAAGTACTGGAGATTTAAATAGATTACTTTCAGGCCATCCATCTGTTAGATTGCTGATTACTTGATTGTTGATTACCACATGATTTGCATATGTAAATGGAATGTATATTTATTTCTTGATTTGGAAGTCAAGCCAAGTCAGACTTATTTATACAATATTTTGATTTTTATATACAATATATATAATATATTTTTGCAATAGAGCATTGTCTCAGAGCAGCTTTACTAAATCATACTATCTTGAAAGGCCAATCACAAATTGAACAAACCTAGGGCAACAGTGGAAAGGAAAAACTCTGAATGTATGGAGGAAACCTTGGGAGCACCAAGATTTCAAAGCTACCCATCCTTGTGTAGCGTAGATGCTAATTGAAATAGTCTCCATTAATAGTAGAATTAAATAATTAGTAACAGGTAAATAAAACAATGTCATAAAATAATGAAATAAAAAAGATGTGCATGTTGGCAAATAACTCATCCGATACAATCCAGGTCGAGTCCTTAGCGGGAAATCCTTGGAGGGCTAGAACAGGTATCGGAACATCATCCTGGAGAGAAAAGAGAAAATGTAGTACTTATTGATTAAGAGTACAGAGTCTATTAACAATCACTGATGCCATGTGCGGCATGAAACTCTGGCAGCATTAACTATAGCACTATAGCTAGAAAGAGGAGAACCAGAAGGTAAAACAGCCAAGAAGGATCATGTGAAACAACAGCAATTCATCTCCCCAGCAATCAACAAACCTGAGTGATCACACCAAGGAGGCAAGAAGACAGCAACCCAAAATCCCATATCACCAAAATCTCTTTGATTGTGAACCCCCAGTTCTGCTTGATGTAAGATCCCCCTTAGTTTAAGATTCAGTGCAGTTCAGTTCAGACATAGCATTTCTCATTTAAACTAAGAAGTTTTGTCTATTCTGGCCTTATCTGTCCACTAAGTTTTTTTCTATATCTCTCTGGCTTGTGATTTTTAGCAAACTGCATATCGGTACAATGCTTTAGACAGGAAATAGGCCTACTCTTGTAATACTCTCCTTGTAATCTTTGCATGCACAGCATTGTTATTCAGGGATCTTGTTATGATTGACACATGAACATCAACATTAGCCAGTGTGAGTGAGCCCTTTAGTTGCTTGAAAGTTACCAATAGGTTTTCGTGACCTAACAGAAGGTAACATAATAAGCAAGCGCAATAATATATTGAAACATAAATTAAGGTCATTGGATAATAAGATTTGTGATTTGTTACTTTTATAATTAAGTGGAACAGACTCTCCCACAGCTATGGGTTTAATATAGGATTAAAATTGTCGTACATGGCTTTACTGTCAAAAAAGTTATTAGAGAATAAATTACCTTTATACATGGCGATTGTTTTAATTTCTGACACACCCAGGGAAAACATTAAATATTAATTCTGAGCTGTTCTGTTGGTTTGACACAAATTTCTGAAGCATATCTTCACAGCATTTAGCAGACATCCTTATTCAGAGCAGCTTACAATTGAGCCGATCAGTTTAACTGACTTGCTCAAGGGCCCAGTGGTAGCAGCTTGGATTTGATCTCAGTTTCAAAACCTTTACATTATGAATTCAGGGAATTAACTACTGAGCCACCCGGTCACACTAATTATTATGAATCGACTTTCAAACACCTTACAGGGAAAATTGTGATTACATATTACATTTACATTACATACACTACTCACAAAAATTAAGGGAATATTTCAAAATGAATCAATTTAAAAAAAAATTTGCATTTGACTTTATTAAACAAAATCATCAGAAAAGCAAATGAAAAGACAAAAGTTGTTTAATTACGTAAATGACATGCAAAATCAATTGCCGTGATAGCATGAGACATATTCATTTGAGTGAACAGAAGAGTGCCACACATTGACTGTTCTGTTGACTGCATGGGCAGGACCAGATTGTCCAGCAGTTCTTTCTTGAGGATCCTCTACATTTTCATTTTAAAATATCCCCTAATTTTTGTGATCAGTGTAGATCACTAAATATCACAATCCCTAAATGTTACATTTTAATCCTTCTATGTATAATTGATCTTTTTTCATGTCACCAGGTCTTTAAGCTGGTTCTCTGGGATTGTTAAGCAGACAAAAACACGTGCTTTAGTTGCCAAGACTGAATGGTACATGAAATGTAATGATAAATTTAGCTGCCCATGCAGTAAAAAATGACCTCTAACCTGAGATGATTGCCTCCTTCAGTGAGTCGTGCTACACGGACACGTAATTGAATGTTAACAGTGCCTTGACAATCAAACAAGGCAGAACTAAAGCATTTGGGCATGGACATTAGAACAAATGCACACATGCACATACAACCAACACAAAATAATACACCACAGACAGAACAGAAAAAAGGATATTTCTTTCTGGCTATCTTATACTTCGTTCAGACTGGCAGCTCATGTCAGATTCAAGCTCAAATGAAATTGTACAAGGTTTTATGCAACCTGAACAGCTAACAGACACATGGAATTAAACTGTTCCCAATCAGATTCATGTCACAATTTCATGTACAGGCATGCACTGTTCAATGATCACATTACCATAGTCACATAGTCTTTTTATTCTACTGTAATAGACACAAGAATATCATTCAAAAACTGGGTGGAAATGATGCACAAGTGCATCAGAGCTATATAATCTAGCTATATATCTGTGGCTGGCAAATAGAATGTGAACCTCTATTGTGACCAGCTAATTCGAAGGTCATCTTAAATTATGCACTACGTTTGTGGAAGTGCATAATTTCAGCTGCCAATGTGCATCAGACTAGAAAAGGTTGCGGAACAATTTCACCAACTGACTTCAGAAATACACAGACAAAATACAAATTAAGCAATTTCTAATCCAGTGTTAGTCAGTGAACTAAGAAAGATCACTTCAAGTGTATGGCATGTAATGGTCTGCGAGGTCATCTAGGAACACGGGGTAATTTCTGAGTAACTAATGACCGCTCTTACATTATCTAATGTTAGTGTTAAAGTCAACCATCAGGGGAAGGCTGTACAACAATGAGGGGCATGACATGGCTACAAGGATAAAGTCATAGCTTGTCAAAAAGAACATCACTACCCATAATGGGGAAAATGAAAAATTCAGGAGACTGCCGGAAAAAAATACATTTTATGGGCAAATGAAACCAAAATACACTGCTCAAAAAATAAAGGGAACACTTAAACAACACAATGTAACTCCAAGTGTTCCCTTTATTTTTTTGAGCAGTATAGTTCATGGGTAGAACAGACTGACAGTTACCAGAAGCGTTTAGTTTTAGAAAAAACACTCGACATTGGTTCATATACTTTTGCCACTCACAGACTCGTAACACATGATCATTTTCCTCAATAAATGAACGAGCAAGCACAATATTTAGTCTTATTTGTTTAATTTTATTCTCTTTATCAACTGTTAGGACTGGATGATGTTTTAGCTCATATTTGTGCAAAAATGTAAAACATTTGAAAGAGTTCACAAAATTTCAACCACTACTGTATTTGTTTTTTTGTATTCATATTTTGGTTCTTTTTAAGAAACTATGAGACATTAATGACAATCGCTTCCGTTTCCATACAACATTATCAACCTCAGCAAAATTATAAAGCTTATATAAATAAATTAGAAAGCTTACCTGTACTACATGTATATCCCAACGTCTGTGCCATTCTCTGCATTGCTGTACAATATTTATATAATCTAAGACTGCTATATGTATGTGCATCATTCCAAACCATCAACCAAAACATCAACCATTACCTCGTAATTAAACATGAAATAAAACTGTGATAAAAGTCTCCCGTGGTAAGAATGAAATGGAGTGAATATGTAGGATGTAAAAAGCCATGTGGAACACCATATACTTCTGTCTTCCAGATCATCATTTATTATAGAGAGTTTATGGTTTAGATAACAGGTTAGAGATTAAAATACCACAGTATTTATAGCAGCAATTCAGTGGGAGTTTGAGTAGCAGAGTTCAGCAGTACATTCTAGATTACTGCAGGTCTGTTTAGGTACCTTGCCAAACCTGGGTAGCTAATCGGTATCGGTCATTGCTCTATGCCAAATCATTGCTTTAGTTTTGTTCATGCTGTCTGTATTCTAAATAAGAAGAATAAACAAACCATTCAGTCAGTTTACTTCTCAGTTGCTTATCAATGAATGCATTTTTCAGACCTGTACAAAATAATATCTCTCTAATTCAGCATGTAAGTGTTCGAATCCGTGAACCTTTTAGACATGACTGAGATTCACGTATCTTCCATTTAGTATGTACATTTTTCAATACAATTTTAGCCAAGGTCAAGATATTGGTGTTTGAGCCGTAAAGAATCCTTACATAATCTTTCATTTCAATTTAGTGAATCAATGTTTGAATCATTGAATCGATGAATTAATTTCTATTTCATTTAGAGGATCAGTGTTTGGTCTATCGAATCGTTTGGCTTTAGCCAAAATTCTTTCTTCTCTTATTCAGTGAGTCATTGTTTAAATCGGTAATATTTTTTGTTTTACATAAGATTTCGTCCTATCTTGTTCAAAAGGTTATGATTAGTGAATAATTTGAATAATTCTCTAAGAAACCTTCACCCACTCAGCAGGTTAATGTTTAAATCAGTTAATTTTTTGGTTGTGGTCAAAATTCTCATTGTTTTAATCACTGTGAGAACTTCTCTATAGTTGAGTGAGTCATTCAATGAGTCATTTATAGAATCAGTGAATAGTTTAGTCGCAATCGACATTCAGTTTTATGAAGTGTGTCAGTGTTTTTTTTGTCAATACAAAGAGATTGCTTTCTTTTACTCAGCAGGTCACTGCTGATCACATATAAGATTGCTCTTAAGGTCATGCCTTCATGAAATATATAAAATATATATCAATATCATTCAAATATACATTTTAAATAATGAAATAATAGTATACATTTCCACCATAAACACTATGCATTTGGACAATATTACAATACACATTTACTTTCAGCCCAATTCAAACATTTTTTGTGATTGGCCCTTAAACTGGCTTTTATCTCCATATGGATGTATTATATTTGATTCCAACTAAACTGATTCCAAAATTACGTGCCGATTAGAATGTAATAGCCCCCCAAAACTCTGAACAGGAGCAATATTTGATAAGATCTTATGTTTATTCAGTGACAAGAGAATTCAGTTTGTGGTACAAGGTAAGCCTAATGAAAAAGTGAGTATGGTTTTTTGGAGAGCGTTTTTACATTAGTCCTTGTAAATCAGTCTCAGTGTTGAGTAATGTCTTTAAAATATAATCAGATTTTAAGACAGCCAACCAACCAAGCAAACAAACAGCATACAAAAGAGCAGTAGACAAGCTGACAGTAACTTCTACTTACTCGTGTAATTCAAAATATTCAAAAATATGAAATATAAGCTGGGGCTCAGGAAACTGGCCAAACCACATGTAGCCTTAGCCTTGTTTCGGCTTTGGTTACTGTCTGAATTTTGATGCACTTTCCATAAGCTGACAGTAATCTTGACTAGCTGTGAATAAACATAATGGAGCCAAAGACCTTGACCAAGAGTATTTTTTCTTTGAAGTTAACATATTTTAAATATCTCCATGTCCTTAAAATTGAGCAGCACATCATTATTACCTGGTATAATTTAAAAATTATGCAAACTTAGATAACTTGGACTGGGGGGAAGGGGTTAAGGACCTTGTTGAAGGGTCCAGCAGTGTCAGCTTGGATGTGAAACAAGCACAGACCTTGTTTTTAAGCAGACCATGTTATTGTTACATAGGCTAGGCATCATATTTTAGGTAAATGGTGTTAACATTAAGCATTATGAGTGTAAATAAATAAATTAAATTAATAACATCATACGTCACAGCACAGAAAACTGGCCAGTAATAAATATTGCTAGTTGGACCTTAAGGCTTCATAAATGGCTCCACATATTGCTATTCAAGTAGCACATGTTCTTGTTATCTTTGTAATCAAGGCTAATTTTGTCCTAATTGCAGAAAGCTTGACATTTAGAGTCATTGATGTGAATTAAAAAAAAAAAAACCAAGCTCATCAAAGATAATTGATCAGCAATGAGCCTCTCGCTACTAAGATTTTTATGCTTTAAAAATGTCTGCCCTCAGTCTAAATTTGGCTTTTGTCATAATTTCAGAAAAAAATCTAATACAGGGAAATGTTTTGTACCACTGAATGCAAAGACAAAATACTTGCAATTTCACATGAAGATACAATTATTTTCCCTTTAAAATAATAAGGCCAGCCAAACAAATCAACAGCTTTTAATTATGTACATTCCTTTTAAGATAGTGTTCTTTTTTTAGACTTGCACAAACACTTTTTAACTACGCACAGACACCTCATATATCCTGGGAAACAGTGAGATGGTGTGAGGCTCGACGAGGACAGTTTTAGGTCTCGATAGGGATGCAGAACAGCAGTGATCTGCATGGCTGAACATTAAATTGCTGGGTTATCAAAGGAAGGCACACTCTTTTTCTTTCGCTGTTCTTTAGAATACGTCTACAATGGCCATGACCCGTGATAACGATCGCCTCCGGCGCATTGATTGCGAGACGCTCAACATGTCAGACCATGATACTGTTTTCCACGTCTGCTTTTGTGGCCATTATTGAGGCAGGTGAATGCTGTCGTTGTTCACTGCTTAATGATCATTGGGGTTGTGGAAAGGACGAACTTGTAAATCTGCGATATTCTGAGATGCATGGACATAATCAGCAAAATTCCTTGGTTTTGTGCAAACCATAAATCACCTGTAGTAACCTGCTGTACATCCTGCTATGTAAAGCGCTCCCAAGACTATCAGGTTCCTGTCATGCAGCCACAATGATTTTTCGTGGCACGATTAAATTTCAAATTGGATTTAAGTTCATGGAAATGGAACTTCTGAGGTTTTTTTCCACCAACCCTCATGCTACACCGAATCTACAATAAGTACACATGGTTTAAAGGGAGCTCCCTTTTAATTTTTTCGTGAATGAAAATAACTTTTCAGCCAAGCTCAGTTCATTTAGGCACATAAACTTGGTCAAGACGACCTTCTGAAGTTCAAATAAAGCATCAGAATGGGGAAGAAAGATGATTTAAGTGACTTTGAACATGCTATGTCGTTGATGCAGGAAACTGCTGATTTACTGAGATTTTCTTGCACAGCCATTTGTAGGATTTACAGACAGTGGTTGAAAAAAGCCAGTTAACAGCAGATATCTGGACAGAAATACATTATTGATGCCAGAGCTCAGAAGAGAATGAGAAGAGACTGGTTTAAACTGATACTTGATGGCTTGAATAGTAACTAAAATAACCATTCATCATAGCCAAGGTATACAGACTAGCACCTATGAAAGTGCGACGCACCGACCATTGGTGCAGACAGGCTATAGGAGCAGAAGACCACACCAGGTGCCACTCATGCCAAACCTATAGGCAACTGAGAGAACAATTTGCATGGATTGACCAAAATTGGACAATAGAAGATTGGACTAACATTGCCTGGTCTGATGAGTCATTAGGATGGTAGGGAGGGATAGAATTTATCGCAAGCAACATGCCAGCATTGATAGATTTAGCATTGTATCAACAGTTCAGGCCACGTTAACCGCTTGTGGGTTGAAGAAATCAAACATATGGTAAGATGCTCTCTTTTGACGTTTTTTTCAAAACCTGGTTGTTTTGGAACTTGAAAAGACATGAAAAATACACAATTATATTCAAGGTCTGACCTGATTTATATCCACAATAAAGAATATAATTAGCATATGCAGTGTAATGTTTGGTGTTGGTGTATTTAGTAATAATAATTATGACAATTGTGTACAAAAAATCAGTAAAATGTAAATATAAAATAAAAAAGGTGTAATTCTCCAATAACTGTGCGTGAATTGAGGCAGGAACAATATTGAGATATCGTCATATTGTTATTTCTTACATTGTATCCATTTTTATTATCCAAATTAGTTGTCACCAGCTCCCGACCCTCTGACCTGTCTTGCTACCAGCCCGATTAGGTCAGATCTATTACTTGAAACCTTTGACCAACAAACATTAGAACTGCAGCTGAGCCCCTTCTGTGAACATGGCTGTTATCAGAATGATCGATAGAGGAGACAGGAATGTCAACCCTCCCACCTAGAGGGCAGTTTTTATGTCACAATCTCTCAAAATATAATATGCTCAATGAAGAAATTCATTTCTTACTTTCTACATAAAAGTTCTTTTTAAATGTGGAACAATTGATGCTAAAGAAGGCCAATAGGTCTAACTATTATTACTAATAAACACAATAAACTTTAGCTGTGAAAAAAGTTTATTCTGACCATTATCATGGGAAGGCAGGGTGCCTAGTTGGGGGCACACCCAGGAAGCGTTGTAATTGTTGTTGACTTAGGTTTTCATTTTTTTTTAAATTCAATACGGAATATTTGATCAGTGTTAAATTACATGGTTCTGGCTTATGTCATATTTATTGGCTACCAAAGACTAACCAACAACCATAGGGAGGGCAACAATCCATTGTAGGGCACACACATAAAGGGCACTTTAGAAACGCTAATTCTCCTAACACACATGACTTTTGAAAGTGGGAGGAAACCAGACATCCAAACCCCAACGCAGAATGAGTCGGGATCGATCGGGGATTTCTAAGGCTGTGAGGCGACCATGCTAACTGGCTGCACCACCAAGCCGTCACCATGCTGAGGAAAAAAACCAAAGAACTGTGTCAAACTAATTTATTGGCTATCAAAAGCTTATTTGAAATCAATATATTGTCTCTCGAGAGAATATGTCAGACCAGTGTATAGGACACTAAAAGCTTATTTTATTCCACCATTTTGGCTACCAAACGTTTATGTCCAACTAATTAATTGGCTACCAAATTCATGTCAAACTAATTTATAGAAGGAAAAATAGTTGCATCATAACAACTTATTGGATTCAAATGACTTTTGCTGAGTGTAGAATTCACAGAGCACACAATGGGCAGGGTTCGTATTGCATTACTTGGGTGTTTTCTCAGAACCTCCACCTACCTGGCCTGAATGCACCTTCCTAATTACCCAAATATAAATAATATATATTAAAAATGAACTCTGGGGAAAATCTATGCAAGCTGTCTCCCTGGAGAGTGGAAAACTAATTAATCTACACTGCTCACATAAATTAGGGGTTATTTCAAAATGAATGTAAAGAGGATTCCACAAGAACTGCTGGACAATCTGGTCCTGTCGATGCCCCATCATTGTCAGTGTGTTTTGGCAGTCTTGGGTGATCATACATCCTACTGAACAGTCAATGTGTGTTCAAATTGACAAGCTCGTTCAATTTGACATGCTTCTGTTTGTCCCCATGAATAATGCACTTGCTACTCAATAACGGTCATTGATTTTGCATCTCAATTTTCAATTTTATTTATATAGCGCTTTTTACAATGTAGCATCGTCTCAAAGCAGCTTTACAGTACTACAATTATTTAAA
>JAUZST010028941.1:0-29759 GCA_034779995.1 Parotocinclus haroldoi | reverse complement strand
TCTCTCTCTCTCTCTCTCTCTCTCTCTCTCTCTCTCTCTCTCTCTCTCTCTTACACACACACACACACACACACACAGAGAGTAGACCGCATCTGTATACGGAATATTGTGTATTAGGAATAATGCGTTATTGTCTTTGATCCTTTTGTGCTACTTATTATAATGGTGGTGCTAAGACATCTACAAACAGCACATCTAGGCCACTTGCAGGCCACAATTCCATGCTTATGATCTAAGTGATTATTTATCTCACTCTTAACAAGTATGTATTTAATGCATCTATCCCATCTGCAGAGGATTGATGAGGCTTCTTAAAGAGGGATGCAGTTTCTACAGCATCCTGAAGGATTCTGAAGTGTTTAAGTACAATACTGTCCACTGATTTGTTTGTAGGATGATATGTCAGCACCAATTGAATTCTTGTTTATAAATAATATATATATATATATGCATATTGTATATCATGACCTCTAAAATTTAAAGTTATAAGTTTGAATGCCAAACTGGAATAGCTCTGAACATTTATTTAGCCTTTAGTTTAACAAACTGAAAACAGCTGTCTGGAGCTGGTGGCAACTTATTGTATCAGTGTAACATTTTCAAAACTCCATCCTTTTCATAGTTTCTATAACAATATGGTAGGGCAAAATAGAAGTCTTAAAAAACTTTTCTGGAAGCCACTCTTACCTGATCCAGCATTGTGCTTGACTGGTTTGAACTTAGATGCCTGTGAAGCAGAGGCGGACTGGGAGTGCTGGTCGGAACTCATGCCACTGCTGTCCTGACCTAAGGCTAAGCCTTTACTGGGCTTTTTATTGGTCAGATGTAGAGGTGACGTCTTCTTGGTGAGTTCTCTGCGGACTGTTGTATTAATTTTCAGGTAGGCTTGGGCCTTATATTCCTTTAGTTCTCCATAGTTGGCATCTGTAACTCTGCACTCATACAGACCCTCATCACTCTTGCTAACCCGTGCAATTTGTAGCTTGTGGGAAATGTCATTGCCTTGGACCTTGACTGTCTGAGAATGAAATACATGACAAGTTTTAAGTATCATAACATACGTTGCTTATTCATTTTAATTTCCAAATGCACACACAGAATATTAGGAGTAGGATGCTTACACTTATTTTAGTTCCCTCATCATCCGGGTCAGATTCTGGTATCAATTCCATCTGGAATTTAAAGGGAAGCATTAAAAACATGAACGCTTGCCTTGATGTTTTGATCAATTTCAGCCTTCTTCACAAGTTCAACCCTCTTTATCCCTTGATAATCAGTCCTCTGGAACTCTCGTTTGCAAGGCATTTGTACTAAGGCAGCATGTCAAAGTATAAAAGCCTCTGTACATTTTTTGTTCAATGGGGAAGAGATGACAGCAAGTACATTTTACAAACGTTTGTTTCTTGACAGGTGAATTAAATGTTTATATTAGGCTGACCATTCTCCAAATTTCTCACTAATCTACCATATATGGGAAAAGATGGAATACCAGCTTCTGTGAGCCATGAGTGTGTGAAATCTACAAGCACAGCCACTATGTTTGGGGTTGTACAATCAGCATAACAATTTAAGCATAAATGTTTAATATTAAAAAATACCAAAGAATTTATTAGTATTTCTTTCACTGCAGTGTCCACCAGGACAGTAATAAAGTATTCTGATCTGAATCTGATGTTACCACACTGCTATATTCTCTTCATTGGCTTCCTGTTGCTTCCTGCATTAGATTCAAAACCCTGATACCTCCATACAAAGCCAGAAATGGACCAGCACTTTCTTACCTAAAGGTTATAATCAACCCTTGCTCTACCTTGTACCATTTGAAAAACTAGCTTGGCTTGACTGGACCCACCACACACGACAAGCATCAAAACTCTTCTTCGTACTGGCATCCAGGTGGTGGAATTAACTTCCACTTCCACTTTCTTTCTGCTGCCTTTAACTAAAGACTCATCTCTATACTCTATCTGATTTTAATCACTTGAGTTTTCATGAACTTCATAAATCGGATGATACACAATGTCCTTGCATGGCTTGCAACCAGCTTGACCTTGATGATATATGCTCAATGGAGTTTAGGTCAGGTGGCAGTGGGGGAACTTGGTATGATGATTATTTGATTTATGCAGAATATCATTGTGTTTAATTTGAGCACAACTTAAAACACAAGCATCTTTACTAGTGATCTCTCTTCGGCCCTGTGAGTGCAAAAAAGAAAAAGCCTGACTTGCTACTGCTACATTATGACTGTTAATTCTAGAAAACCAACACTGCATTATAATGTCAGCGTCAGAAGCTTTGCAACCCTTGGCCTAAATGAACTACAGTAGACTGGACATTATGCAAAGTATTATCTCCTTCTGTTTAATGACCCTAGTGCTCTGAGGAATAAAACAAATGTGTATGTATCTGCAAACAGTAGAATCTGCCTTGACTAATGTGAGGTGGTCCTGACTTGCAATTTTATGACATGAGTGATGAAAGCTAATTATGCGTAATGTACATCAGGATCTGTACTTAATGACATTTAACTGTACTGACTGCATCGTAATTAAAGTGTGTCATATCATCAGCACTGGCCTGCAAGATTGATGTTGTCACAGTAGTACTGCCATTTATAGGTTGTTGTTGTCCACAGAGGACAGTTATACTGCCAAGCATGTTTTATTAGTATCTGTATTCTGTCCTCACACAGACGTGTTGGACTATGCTAGACAAGAAACTATGTATCAACCTTTGGTCGACTTACAAACATATTGACATTTAAAGTAAACAATAAGTGACTGTTAGGGTTCCTACTTTTTCCCTAGGAGTGCTGCGAGGTGACTTATAACCAGTGTCTAAATAACGACCTGATGATGAACACCTGAACCTCCCTCTACTTAAGTGGGAGTTCTAGCAGTGTTCGTTGCCAGGTTGTTTCATTTTACTGTGCTTAGGCGTGCTTTCACATGCTGGACGTTAGTTGGTAACGTCCTGGGGCTTTTAGTGCCGACGGGCGGGTATGGGTGAAACCCCTGAGGTATTTAGTATTTGAGGAATACGATTCAAAATTTTTACTTAAACTAATTATTCTCTACAAATTCTCTACAAGCATATATCAATAGTTCATGTACTCATGTATCATGTACTCCCCTGACTGAAATTTTTCTCCTCCATGATCCCCCTCGCTCCACCTAGGGGCCATTGGAACACATTTCACAGTTTAATATTTTTGTGGAAAGGAAAGAGACCTCGCATAAAGTTCAAACCATTACAACGTGGTACAGGGCATAGATGTGAGAGTAACTTTTAACTAAGAGCTTTAGAGATTTATTAAGAGATTTATTTTGTTTATTTAGTTATACAGTTTTGCCAAATAATAATTGGTAGTATTTTCAGCATTTTATTAATTTTTATACAATGTTTTTTTTGTCGCCAAGGTGTAGTCACTATCTGCACCGTTGTGAGGAAAGTGACACAGTGACAATAAAAATAATGTAAGCATGAATATCGCATAGTACTAATATGTTATTCCCAATACTTAGTTTTAACTAATTCAAGCTAATATTATGTATGCAGAATGATGTATTGAGGTCTGTGGGGTTGTTTTTCTAAGACTAGTGAATCTGCCTAAGATAAATTTGCTTTTATAATGTACTGTATCATAACAACTGAAGAAGCAGTAAGAGTCGAGACAGGACATTTCCAAATAGTAAAATCTTTATTAGCATTTACAGTGACATACAAATTACCAACCCTGATTGGTACTAAATACCAATCACTGTGACAGGGAAGCCAGTGAACACAGGCTAACCAGGTCATCTCATCCCCAGGCATAGTCTACATGCTTAGGTTATGAATACTTAAAGTTCAAATACTTAATTTTTTTTTCCTTAAACTAATTACAACCTTATTGGAGCTGTGTGATTACCTAATCATTCTAGGTGCTGATATGAATGCTTTTGTTAACTTGATGTTGAACAAATCTGTTCAAAGTTCTATACCTGCTCAGCTACGTGCATCTAGAGATGTTTCGCCACTCAGTCTAACAAATTTATATCATGCCCTCAATCCTTTATGTAACAATACATATTTTACTCAGCGAAGCATCTTAGTTTCACCTGCATCATTTGCAGAAATTCATAATGTTACAATTAAATTGTACCCTTTATCAGACCATACTGCAGTGCCCCAAGATGGGCGTGCAATAAATGGCTGCACAAGGGACTTTGGAATGTACTTTGACTGGCTCCAATGACATTAATGCTGAAATTAAAACCTTCTATTCTGATCTGTGATAACTCACTCAACGTTAATACTTGTTTACATTTTTGTATGACCTTAATCTGCCCATTTTGTCTAAAAGTGAATCAAAGAAAGTGAATTTGATACTCCTGCATTCATGGAGAAATTCAAGTCTCCAGGTTAAGACGTAATACCTCCTGAAGTTTACCTTGCTTTCTGGCATGTGCTGGGGCTGCCTTTATTAAATATGTTAATTACCGCTATAAGTAAGGGTGCATTCAATGCAAGTGCCAGCATGGCCATAATTACTTTACTTCCTAAACCAAATAAAGATCCAACTCAATGTGGTAGTTACAGGCCTCCTTCCCTACTGAACGGGGATTTTACACTGAAAAAATATTAAATGCCAAAATTCTTGCACTTAGATTAGAAAAACACCTGCTGTATTTAATACACAACGATCAGACCGAAAACTGTTTTATGAAAACTCGTCTTGCTTCCAATAACGTGTGTCATCTGCTGCATATTATTTATCCTGCAGGCAATGCTGATCCCCCCTACTCAGTTCTAGCGCTGGATGCTAAAAAAGCCTTTGATAGGCTGGAGTGGGACTATATCTGGTTTACATTAGATATGTTGCAGCTAGTCACAGGTTTCAATAACATGATCAAAGTTATATATGCAAATCCATCTGCAATGATCAGCACGGACAACATTTGCTCTGCACAGTTTCCAGTTTGAATCACTGACTCAAAACATTCGACTACATCCATTAGTGATTACTTTTACTTTCTGTAACACAGAACACCAAATTTTGCTGTATGCAGATGATGTCTTATTATATGTAGGTGATGCAGCTTCATCAATACCGCACCTGCTGTCGAATTTTGTTTAGCTTGTTGTCTGTATACAAGATAACCAGCCCAAACCCCATTGCCCCCCCCCCACACACATACTGGTGTTTAGCTGTTATTCCCAATACTTAGTTTTAACTAATTTAAGCTAATATTATGTATGCAGAATGATGTATTGAGGTCTGTGGGGTTGTTTTTCTAAGACTAATGAATCTGCCTAAGATAAATTTGCTTTTATAATGTACTGTATCATAACAGCTGAAGAAGCAGTAAGAGTCGAGACGGGACATTTCCTCATGGTAAAATCTTTATTAGCATTTACAGTGATATACAAATTACCAACCCTGATTGGTACTAAATACCAATCACTGTGACAGGAAAGCCAGTGAACACAGGCTAACAAGGTCATCTCATCCCCAGGCATAGTCTACATGCTTAGGTTATGAATACTTAAAGCACACAACACACAACATAACCATGGCCACTGAACCGCAAGGCAGTCTGACACATCATTGTCAAGACTGTTGTCACTTGCATAGGAACAGGAACATTGGCCACTGCAAAAACTCTGGAAAATCGCCATTGAAGTGTCACTGTCATACCTTAGCAGGCGTCTCTGTGCACCGTTCTCACATGCACTTTGCTCATGGCATTGCGCTGCTTCTTATGCAGTGCCATCAAGAACTGAGATCCCTACAACTCACTCTTCCAATTTCCTTCAATGCTCCACATCAATAGGAGAAACTTGACATTTCACTTATGACACTGAAGTGGTATTGAGGTTGATGAAAAAGCAGAAGCACTTAAAGCAAAAAACGCCCATGGTGCAATTTTTATTTACAGCTGGCATCACAGACAAACTACTAACCATGATAATAACTGCTCAGTGTTACAGAAAGACCAATTAACACATGACAGGGCAACCCAGCTCACCCCACCCTCACATTCCAAACGCATAACACACAAAATGAACCCAGTATAACCATGGCCACCAACCGCAAGGCATGCTGGAACCCAGTCACAGCCACGTCTCCTACAATATGTAATATATGGCTGCTGGTTTGAATACCTCACCATCATGCAAATAATTTGTATGATCATCCTCTCCAAAAATGAGGGTAAAAAAATCATCCTTCTCACTGCTTGATAATAACCCACATTCAAGATCACATTGCTCTGTAAGACTGTTGTGCATCAGTAAAGTTTCTCTAATTCCCATTCCAGGAAACTCCACTTCTATGTTTGCAGTAAAATCCCTAGACTAGCAGTCATTATGCTAATGACATGCCCATGACCACTGCACTTTCAGACTCCATTTTATAGCACTCAGCATGTTCACACTCCCTCGACCCAACCGTGTTACCCTGCTCTAAATGCCAGTGTTCTGATCATGCACACTGGCACTTAGTCAGCTGTTCACTCACATAGACATTTTAATGCCAAGTTGAAAATTGATGAAAAATATTAATTTTCCTCCCTGCAATCCAGTTTGTGCTCTATGTGCATGATCTGGGCTGTTTTTGACTCACCTTTGTACTTTCTGCCTGGTTGGATTGGACTCTGGTTTTTGCACTATGGACTGGTTTTTGATTGTGTCTCTTCTATCCCTGGTGTGTTTCACCTTTGCTAATCTATTTTTTATATCATCTGCATTGTGCCTGCTTCTTCTGAGAAAATACATAATACATAATTAACTTTATATGGTATAGCCTACTTAATTTTGTTTCAATTAGTGATATTATAAATACATTACTTCTATTGTTCTGAATTGTGAATAATCAATGTATCAGATAAATCACTGGAAGGATATATACTGCATTAAACTCTTTTAGCTTCACTATTTCATGCCTCAATGTGTAAACAGAAATGATTACAATATCATTACATTCTTTCAGTTTGCAGTATGCCAAAACATCAAATGAGTGAATGTATTTACTGAAAGACTCTGGCAAGTTAGTTAACTAATTTATTCCTTCATATCTCTTTTTTCATAGTGAAATCACCATCAAAGGTACAACATTGTTTGCAAACTAGCTGTGTAAATCTTTCAATAATAGTCAGAACCATACTAATATCTATGTCATAATAATATAAATTATAAACCCCACATAAGATGGTGGAAAAGTCAGTGCTTAGCTGCCAGCACAGGGTGCAAGGACAAATGCATTCACACACTAGGGGCACTTTGTAAAACACAAATTAGTCTAACACACATGTCTTTATACTATGGGAGGTAACCAGATTTCCCGGAGTAAACCCACACAACATGGGGAGAACCAGAAGTAGCCAGCCAGCTTTATTGTGTTAAAATAGCTGCAAGGGAAAGTGACAATGCCAAGGTGACACCAACATGAATTTCCAGCAAGAGAAAGTGACAGTGCTGAGGTGAGAGCAATACAAATTGCCAGAAAAAGAATGAGGCGCACAGATATAACAACTGTGGTACCAATAATAATGCTGCTTGGGAATGCTATGCACAGCTGAATCAGGTAGCCCGAAACCTCAGCTGGAGCGATACGTTGACGGCAGGCAGCTTAGCTCTTAGTGGAAAAACAGGCGCTCCAAGTCCCCCAGGGCACAAGTCAGTGGTTGAACATAGATTTTGTTTTAGTTACGACAAGTTTTCGGGCTACGGGTGATCAAGAATGGCTGTCTCCTGGAGGGGAGGCTTTGTAGAGACAATACCTCTCCAGCAAGTTCTGGTCCCGATGTGCAATGCGTGGCCCAAATGTCTAGTTTATTTGGGCTCTTTTATGTGTTTATGTCAGCGTTTTTATTGTTGTAAATAACAGTATTCTAGCAAAACACAAGAAATGAGAGGAAAATCACCTTATGCTCACTGTGTCAAACATAAGTATGGCGGATGATCAGTGGACCTGTTTATCTTACCAAAGGCTGCGGGAACCTTGTTATGGTGCACTGCATTTTAAACTTTTTGAAATACCAGGACCTTTTAAATCATAATGTGGACGTCTCTGCCTGAAAGCTGAAGCTGGGTCGTTATAGTATTGTCATGCACTCTTCATCTAGCATTTCTGGGCCGCATCATTTACTCATGTTTCACATTCACGCTCACCGCACCTCACTCCTCCGTATTCAATTGCTCCCCGTTATCACCTTTGCTCACTCCGTTTGAGAGACTTCCTGCATGTCGTGCGCCCATGTCACCGCTGTATATTCATTCATCAGCACTGATTCACACACACACAGCTACTGCTCATTCCGCTCACTATTTTTCTCATGCTCACTCACTATTCACTGCAAAGTATTTGTTTTCTGCATTCATTTTCATCAGTGCATCCTATCATTTTGCTGTCCTTCATCATACTTAGTATTGACTTCTTCCATGTTTATCCTTCATCTTGGTATGCTTTTCATGATCATCTCATTACCATCTTGTCTCTGTTTTTGTGTAACTTACAGTGTTTTATTATTTCCACCTGCTATTGTGATCCCTGTGCAGGTTCCTAACACAATACTTTGCCATGGATCCGGTCGCTGCAGAATGGATGGCCCAAGAGCTAGATGCCTGCCAGTGGAAGGTCAGAGAGCAACAGAAACATCTAAAGAGCCTTGCCGGCATGGTCCAGTCCCAGATGTCCTGGCAAGCAATCTTGGAGACTACGGCTCCTCAGTTGACAGCACTCACGCAACAAGTAACACTGCGTCCACTGACCGCCACGGAACACCCCTTCCCCCCACCCATGTACAATGCACCATCAAAGACACTGTCTTTTTGAACTGACTACATCTGACTACAATACACATTTCCACTGTTTGATGCTCCATTCTAGAGTCCAGAGAAAGCTTGGCACAAACATTAGGTTTCTTCTTTGCACAGAAACATTGTAAGAGACATTGTAGTAGTATTTGTTCAATGTGAGTGTAGTGCTTGGCAAAGGTTTGCAAAAGTAATCCCTTGCACATGTGGTTCTATCAACTATTGCTAAATGATGGTTCTTAAAACAGTTCTATCAGAGGGACTGAAAATCATGGGCATTCAGGTTATGCTTGTGCCCTTGGGCTTTACATGCTGAAATTCCTTCAGATTTCTGGAATCGTTTAATTATGTTATGCACTGTTATGAGAGAAATATGCAAATTATTTCCAATATTTAATTGAGGAACATTGTTTTAAACATTAAAATAATGTTTGTCATATATTTGTTGAGAAACTGGAAATACTCTGGCCATCTTTTCTCCTCAAAATTTCAGAACAAATTCATGATTACAATCACATCTTGACATCACCTGCTAGAAATTATTTAGTCTTTATTAATTCATTACTAGCTCTAAACTGCCCCTGGTCATTTTTTTGCAAACGCTAGAGGTTACTTCAATGCAAGAATGGATGTTTTTAACAAGGAAGTGGACCATGAAACGCATGAAGTATCTCAAGTACTTACTGAATTGTTGCATTTTGTTGAGTTGCCTCAGTTCTTAACCTTTTGCAAACTGCCACCCCAAAGTTGGTTCAATCCAGTTGGGGGCCTGCATTATAGGCCATTATTATTATTATTATTATTATTAATATTATTATTATTATTATTATTATTATTATACTACAGCATTATATTTGTATTATTATAATAATAATAGGCAATACATTTATCAGGTTCATACAGTATGCAATGAAAAACGTTTTTTTCCAGTCTGTATAGATATGATCTAGTTACAATGTTACTATTTCAAAATGAATTGTATAACTACATAATTATTTTTATTGCATAGAACATAAATACAAACACATAATATGCCACATGATGCAGCTAACGTAAGAATAAACCAGCTAGCATGCTGAAATGAATGAATAATATGAATGGAATAAATATGAATGGAAGGTAAGAAAAATAGTTTCCAAAGCAGGTCTTAGTCATAGGCAAAAAGGAGTAATTGCATTTGGGCATTCCAAAGGATTTAGTGTGAAGGAAGGAGCTGAATTTGCAAGCGTATCGAAGCATATGTTCATACTGGGCAATCTGCAGTGGCAAAACCCCAGGGAATTCTCAGGAATTTCTTCAGGGAATTCTTTCCAGAATTGTAACTTGAAGACAAAACTGACTGACCACCCTGTTTCACAGATTGTGAATAAATATCGCTTACCTCCAGGCAGTAATTGCTTCTAGAAGTCAGCGTAGGTCCTTCAATGAACTGCATACCATGAAAATATGGAGCAGAGTGGCACACACATGGCCTTTGCTCACTTTCGCTAACAAAGTTACTCAGTTACAATAAGTGAAAAGACATAAAAGGTGGACTTCATGACTGGAAATGTGTTATCTGGTCTGATGAATCTTGTTTCTGCCTTTATGTGAATGGAATTGCTTTGTGTTCAACACAGACCTCAGGAAACATTCAATGAGAAATTTGTGCAAGGTGTGATTCCAGTTGAAGGAGATTCTCTGATGTTTCAATTATGCCTTCTTTGAATGAGATGACAGTAACTTTTGAACCATAATTACGAGCTTGGGCTGCTGTACAACCATCTCTTGCCTTTTGATAGTTATCTTATCATGGAACATAACAATCTTATTCCTGTATTCCAAGACGTATTCCAAGATTCTCAAGTTCTCAAGGCTGCAAATGTGACTGATCGGCATGATGGACATTTAGGAACATTCACACATCTGGGTTTGTCCAACTTACTCAGATGCGAATCCTTTTGAAAACCTATGGGTTTACCTGTAACAACAGACACCGGTAACTAGTTTTTGTCCAGAGTGCATGTTTAAATGCATATGAATACATGTTTATTGACAAGAAAAAGTAACGTGCCTAAACAGAAATTTCAGATTGCTACAAAAATTGGCTTGTAGTTATGTACCTGGCAGATAGTTGACTGATTACAGGTGTGGTCTGACACGACACACCAATCTTCTTTTGGTTAGCATGCCTCTTGGGGAGAGATCGTTCACTGCTAGACATGCCTTTATGATGCACTTAAAAACCAGTTGACAGATTTTGAGAGGGGGCTGAGAGAATCAGGATGGTCTTTCTCAAGATGGACCTAGGTGTTACAAGGTGATGTGAACAGTGGGACTGTGAGTTCATGTATACATGGTGAACATGCTGTGGATGGCCCAGACAGACCACCAGTGAAGATTGTTTGATCTGGCAACAAGCATGAGCATCTCTCCCAGTTTACAATATTTAACAATGAATCTAACTAGTTTAAGTATGCACTTCAATAATACTTCAATAAATGGCTGTTTCTGTTATGATGCAGGACCCAAAGATGGGGGATAGAAGGGACCCAATGACGTATAATAATAATGGGGAAATAACAAAAGAGGCAGAGCAAAAGGCTCTCCAAATTGCAAATTGCAAATTGCAAAAATGCAAAAAGGGGAAAATTCACGCAGCTGCTAAGTGGGAATGCCACCCACAGCTGGCGTGAGCGCAAATCGCCGGCAATGATGCGGCAGAGGGCAGACGGAGGAGCCTCGGAACACTAGTGGGCGAGCGCAAGCTTGTGCATTTGACAAGCACATGAGGAAGTCGAGCCGGGGGGCATTTAAATTGGAGCGTGCTGCCGGCTAGAGTGATGCTTGATAGGAGCCGAGTGAGGACGGGAAGGGAAACCCAGAATCTATCCTTAATGCGCTAGATACCTCCCCTGTACACATCCGTCGGCTCTATACGCCCCAGGATGTCACCGTCTAATTTTAGTGGATAAATCGCAATGTACGTCCGCCAGGAAGCGAGTCACTGAATGAAGGCGATGTGCTATGGTTTAAGTGCTCACTATGGTGCATTAAGGGACGCGAGCAAGGGACCGTATGTTCTGTGGCGACGTGGCAATGAACAATGCTGGGGCTCGTACTTATATAGTAGAGACCCCAGGTGTTCATTATTTACATCGTCAGATAAGCACAAATTATAATATGCCTCACTGATTGCTCTGTAACGGCTATCAGCGAGAACGGCGGATCGCGCCAGAGCATGAGGTAGGCCTCCTAACAGTTTCTGTACAAGATGCATTTATTTCTGCCTTTTTGTGCTCGGCCTTACATATTTAATATATTACTTGCAAATGTACAGTATTTTAGTGGCACTTAATGTACATGATATAAAGGACTCTAGTATGTCACATTATTATTATTATTATTATTACCGTACATGTTAAGAAGCAAAAGTAATAAATATTGTATACATATAAGGAACAGTGTAGGGTAGGGGTTAATATGGACAAAATATAGTCTGTAAGCACAGCATACTTCCACCCACCAGTATGTGCAAGTGAACAGTGCTTCATGCATGATTTATTCACCTTTTTTTAACCCTTACAGATTTTGGAGGAAAAACATGTTTTCATGTTCGAATCCCATATTGTACTTCATGGTCCCAAATGGATGTCTGTTCAAATTTGTTTTATATACTTTTGGGCTTTGCGGACTGGGTAAAAATTAATAGTTAATTCATTTAATTTCGTATCCACTTGATCCTAATGAGTGTTGCAGAAGAGCCAGTGCCTAGAAAACAGCATAGGGTACCATTCAAAAACAACCCTAGACAGGGCACCAATCAGTAAAGAGCACATACACTCACACACTCCGCTATTAAAATACTGAGCATTTTAATGAGCAAAAAATCTTCTTTGTTCATGCCATGGGTATGCTTCCATAAATGTGTATTGTGAAGATCAGACGTTGATAGATTCCTGTTCTTTAAACAAAGCAGGATGGAAACTTACGTCAGCTAAATTGTAATCCTAGAGGTTTATGTTATTTTGCAGCCCTCTGTCTGATATGCACTATTCAGTTATGAATAGCATGTAACATAGTCCCTATGTTACAAGACGGGACGTGCTATAGTTTATGTAACATATTAAATGTTTATTAAACCTTTATTGTGCAATATACACATATAGCAAATGTACAAACAAGAACTATTGTTGTTTACCAACTTTGTTCATTGAAAAATAAATTTGCAACCAAGTTTTTCGAAACAATCTACAACACAATGTATAGATACTCAGCCAACGAAGCAAAATACTGTAAAAAAACAAGTTCTTACTAAATTCTAGTCAACGTTTGCAGAACTTATCCAATGTGATCTGATGCCTTCTCTTAACGGACTGCACTTGAACAAAATCTAGAAAGTGGTGGGCGTGGTCACCTCCCGTTGGTTTTGCTCTTGTCAACACAACTTTTCGGATTTCCTGACCTTTGATAAAAGCATAAATTCTCCTGAAGATCCCAAAAATCTTCCCATAAATCGCTGACCCGCTTTGCAGTGGCTAAGTGGCGACTTGTGGCTTCTTTTCTTATTCACTCTCACGTTCTTTGGTCCGATTAAGCAGAATGTTGGTCCAAATAAGTGAATAACATTACACGTATATAACAGGATTTGTTTCGGTACTTTAGGATTCGGTCCAAATAAGTGGCTGGTCCCATTAACCGGTGGTCCAATTAACCGGATTCGACTGTATTTTTAACTTATTTGGAATTGTATATGTATTTGCTAAGTGTATTGTAAATAGTACTCCTTTATTTTCTTCAGCACCACTACATGTATATTCTACAGTATCTATCCTATACAGTACATATATAAGCTGTTTCATATTCATTGTTAATTCTCTGTTTTTTCCGGCTGATCTTCCACGTTGTTCGTAATAATGTCTATCAACTGACTTTTGGTTTCTCTCAAACAAAACTCTCAGGCCCATCCTACCATGTTCTGAAGTGTTACGTCTTTCCCTTGCACGGGATCGTAACAGTACATTACTGTATTTTTTTATAATTATTGTGAATCTCCATCAATTAAGAATGCAGCAGCATAAGGGATGATGTGTGAATGGTAGCCTTTATATTTGATCATTTATTACCCTTTATGCATTACAACAGCATAAAAAGACTACGTGACTATGACAATGTCCAGCCTACGTCCATTTCGGGAACGTTTCTCTGTTCAAGCATGACTCCATAACTTTCTCTCTACTGGATATTGGTTGGCCAGAGGATTCTGCCAACCTCTGCTTCATTTTCCAACCCCCTGACATTAAATCTCTTTACCAGTCCAAAGTGTACTATTAGCCAATGAAATGTTGACGTTATGAAGCAATTCAGGCCTGCTGATGGTACACCTGGAAGAAGTTCTACATTTCGTTATGGAACAAATGGACAATGACAAAAGCAGGCTTAAAATGGTCTTAGCAGCAGATCCAACTAAAGTGATTTACAGGAATACTGACTAATTCCAGTGGCCAGAGCAAGCGTCTACACATGGCATTATCGGAGGCTCTTTAAAGTCGCTGTATGAATTGTGCTATTTGTGTCATCCCCACTATAGCAGAATGAATAAATAAGGACACTTCTGCAGAACGTATTATTGATTTATACTAAAATGACAAGGTTTAGAAATCAGGAGTTTGGATTAAAATGAATGCTTAAACATTCTGTAATGATCAGGCTGAAGAAAACCACTTAAATCAAAAATCCATTAAAGAGTGTACACCAGCTACCATGCTATACAACTTTAAATGAGTCTCTTTCGGTGTTACATCCTTTATAATGTTAAAAAAAAAAGTGCGTTATCATTGTGTTTATGATATTCAAAGATAAAACACAACCCTTGCAGATAACGTGAAATGAAATGTAACAGCCTAAAGATAAGAGCAACACGTAAACGCTGTCGCTTTGGCTTTAAAATGGGGGTACAACATAATTTATGACCGTTCAGAGGCCATAACACAGGCAGCCCCACCCATCCCTTTAAAAGCCTATAAGAAGACTTGAGAATGCAGTGCAGAATCAGCAGATGAAAAATAACAATGGCTCAGTTATTAAGGCTAGGGACTACTATTAGTTTTTTCATTCAGATCCACCAAACTGCCACTGTTGGCCCTTCAGCTGTAAATGCAACCCCATGGAATATCTCACATTTAAAAACTAAAGATCAAAATCTAAGCTCAAGCAGGCGGGGGAGTTTCACAGTGTTGCTACAAAGCTACTTTAGCTAACAAACAATGGTAGCTTATAGCTGACATTATACATTATGCAACTCTGTCACTAAATCATCTTTTCAAACTTTATTATTTATTATAATCTTAATTCATTGTAGTCTTAATGTAAGGTGTGCTCCTGACACGCTTATCAGTACGTTGCGAAGCTGAAACACTGTTATCAGTACACTGCAGAACTAAAAACAGTAGTATTCACTTCCTTCCCAATTTGATATCACTGCACACGAGAGCAGACTAAGTTAAGAGGTGTGCAATTCACTTTGAAGGCATTATTGCAAGTTGAAACTTATTTCAAAGATAATATCGATAATATAGTCCAAGATGTTTCTATGATTCCTATGCAGATTTATTTTGCTAGGTTCTTTTCTTTATTTTCAAGGGCGAGAACGTGATTAAATGCTGAACGGGATGCTGAACTGTTGTGTTTCTTGTTAACAGCCTCACATGTCCATCGGTTAAGGGCGTTATTAGACACAAATAACCGTGGCTGATTGTGGCTTATTGCTGTAAGATCAGTCCCCGACCTCAAAAGCGTGCTTTAAAAGCTAGTGGAAAGCCTTCTCAGAAGAGTGAACGCTGTTGTTGGACAAGTTTCAGATTAATACCCATGTTTTTGGATCAAATTTTTTGGGTGACCACAAATCCTCAGATATATAACCAAAAGTTAAAAATAAGACCTAACTATAGGGTACATAGCTATAGCACTGGAGCAAAAAGGACTTCTGGTGTATTTGAATCCTAACTTGAATCTCTTTGGAACTTTTCCATGCCACATGGCACACAGCAGTTACTACAGCAATGATACAATATATACATAATGACTTTCAAATGAGAATTACACTCATCCAGAAGCAGAAGAAGACATTTTAAACCAACTCTTCTGCTCTTGGACTGAGAGAACGAATGACTGTGTCAAGGCAATGACATAAAATCGCGGCGCCATAATTCTCAGAAAGATTCCGCAAGTGGTACCGTCTGCTGTCGTAAATCACAAGGCTGCCCAATATATTTCACTGGTTCCTCTCTGTGACGGGATCTGTCGCATCACAGTACTGATTTATTTTCCAGCAATTTGTCACACACTTCAATAAATACCAGCCTGACCGCTGGTTTATAAATTAACAGCTCGGATCAGTACAAGGAAGTTGTGTGAGGCGAAGTCGATTCTGCTTTTGAATTTTGGAATATCACCTTGGTTGTGCTCACCCTCTTCCCTGTTTACCACGTGTACGTGTGCATATACCTCTCTCATTCCAGGGTGTATGAGCTCTACAAACACACAAACACACACACACATTAACTGTCAGAGTGAAGGAGTGTATCAAGGTCAGCGGAGGTCTTGTGACCAAGCAATCACAGCCAGTGACCTTCTCAATGCCCCAAACCTCTCCTGGCTTTTACTCTGAGAGAATAAATGTTGCGCAAACATTGTTCCACTGGTGCTTGTGTTTACCCCCCTCAGGACGCACACATACTGGCAGTGCCATTTCACCAGCCGTCCCATGGCAACAGACAGTTGCTCTGTCAGTGAGGTGACAACTTTCTCATGATGTCATGAATTCATTAAAGGTGTGCCAGTGAATCGCGCCATTGTTGCCTTGACACACTTGACCAGACTCTAGATAAATAATGAATTGTGAACTTGGTCATTCACAAAACGTCACACATCATTTATAACATGTGCACGTATAGCTTAGCTCACATATTTTTTTTCTTTCGTTCAACGTAAAAAGAACTGGTATCCCATTCAAGAAAAAAAGAGTTCAGTAAAGGAACCTATTTATTACACAGCATTTAAAGTATGAATTCCTTCCGCTATTTTAGCCACCTACCAAGGTATTTTCCACCACATAATTAAAGTTACACACCTCTGTTATTCCTGTCCAATTTTCTGTACCACCTGTAGCACGAATGAGATTACCACAAACAATTTCCCTGTGTTGAGAAAATAACAAAAAAACTGTTCTCTAAACCCTCAATTGTACTTTTGCAGCATTTAGGAGACCTCATCTCAGTGGCATGGTGTTTCTTGTCAGCTGCTGGAATTGGCAGCGTCTGAGATACTGTGTTCAATCCTGAATAGAGCTTGCAACGTGAAGGGTGAGTTTACGAACCCCAGCCAATGAGGGTGCATTCTTAGTGCTGGGATGGTGTCAGGAAGGTGACCCTTAATGGGAGCAGTTGAAAGAGGAACAGCAAGACACACTTTTCCAGAACGGCTTACATGATTTGGTGATTTGAAGGGTAAGCGGCTTGGCAAAGTGAGATTTTTTCTTTTTTTTTATTGTCTTATCCTTGGGTTTTTTTCTGATCAGAGTCACAGCAACGATGGTGCCTATCCCCAGAGAACACACACACATTTCTCATTAATGTAGCGGGACTGTTGTGACTGTTCAGAATCCCCTTTTGCCAAGCTGCCACTGTTGGGTTATTGAGCAACCCTCAATTGTTTGCATTGTAAGACACAGTTATATACAATTATAGGGTGATAGGAGCTGTGGTAACCTAGTGGTTAAGGTCCTGGACTACAGACCACAAGGTCCAGAGTTCAAATATCACCTCTCCCAAGCTCAGCACTAAAAACCTACATGTAAAGATAAAGAAACTATGGGGACGACCAAGACTCAAAAAAGGACGCAATCTCTTGAGCAGCCAAGATTATATGTGTAAAAATATAATTAATTACCGTTCAATTATAAATGTTTAATAGTAGTTGTGAAGAAAAAAAAAAAAAAATATATATATATATATATATATATATATAAATAAAAATAATTATGTATTATTAATATAGCAAACCAAAAGTAATAGTATAACATATATGTATATAACATATACACAACAATATAATTAAATAGAGAATGTGAAACTCTAAAACATCAAACAATACTTGCAAGTCTATGTGTATTTGTTATACATGTATAGAAGATTAGAAAGAAATAAGAAAAGGTCTAATCAAACTTTCCACCTGCAGAGAAATGACTCATTATTTCACTAAAGGTTTGCAGGACCGTCCTCAAACAAATGAATGTGTTTACATTATGACTGAAAATGATTTCTCTACACTGGGCCACTACATTTACTTAAACTAACATTTGTTCTCAGCTCCCCAGTGCATGACAATCTTGCTTAGTTTATAACGGTGTATACCTGTGAACACAGAAGCTCTTTATAGAACAATTTTGGGCAACCAACTGACAGAATACTTTTTTTTTCATTTTTTTCCATTTATGTCATTTAGTAGACACCCTTATCCAGAGTGACTTAATCCATGCAATTGTGTTTTAAAGGATTTGAACACTGGCCCTTCTGGTCTGTAGTCCAGTACCTTAACCACCAGGCTACCACAGTCCGTTCTCAACATTTGATGAACAAAAGGTCAACCAAACCACTGTAGGTACAGGTGCAGATTTCTAGTCTAAAGCCTTAGTCACTTTAGAAACTTTAAAAGATAAGTTTTAAAAGAAAGTTTTAAAAGATGACATTTGCATGGAGAGATCTTCTGAGTCCATCGTGAAGTAGAGATTGTTCTGATTATATAAAACAGAGTGAATGTGAATGAGCATATTAAAAGCTAGGCAAGAGTTTATTCCATAATGAGTAAGACCTAAGTTTAACAGTCCATATTCAGAAAACTGTTTCTTGATATAGAGTTCCTCAGTATGATGTCATTTCCAGGTCTGACTAAAACGCTTCAGCTACAGATTAAATAAAGGTTTCTTTGAGGAAAACTGGCCATTCTGGGTACAGTTTAGTGGGACTATGGAGTGTTGAGGCCTCTAAACTAGAAAGTGTTCATACCACTGGTTTGGATCGCATACAAAATCACTGGTAAGTCACGTTAGACAGACGTTGCTGGCAATTTAGGAAATGAAAAGGTTAGAGTTTTTAGAGGTTAACCTGACTGAAGACACCAGGAGGGACATTTGGTGCATTTAGAATCTTAGAAAACCCCTTGGCAATTAGTACTATATGCAGTAATGCCAATACCACTGTGTTTTAACACTAAAAGAAAAGCCGTGAATGTCATCCAAATTGAGTAAGAACTGAATGCCCGGGTTTGTCAGTCTACATTCACAAAATTGTTTGCATTTCTTCATGATATATAGTCTCTCAGCATGAGGTACCACTTTCGGGACTGTCTGGAATTCTTTTGAGTTTTCAGCTCTGGATTAAGTAAAGGTTTCTTTTAGGTGGACTCACCATTCATGGTAAGCTTTAATAGTACTTGTATAAAATGTGTGGAATGTATAGGCATTACCATTTGTGGACAAACCATTAATTCAGCTTTAGACAGTTCTTTGGCGTCTCAGAAATAAGGCTGTTTGTTCAGTTCACAGAGTGCCTCTGACTCCTGTGCCCTTCACAACGTTTCCCAGGCAACCAGTCTCTTCTTCAACCCCTGAACTTCAACCCTACTTGGTAAGAATCATACAAAGAATACCTGAATAAGCCTGGTCATCAGAAGGTGACCAGACGAGGTCATTACCCCCAACATGTCAATATAGCATAAAAAGTGGCCATTGTAAGGTAACAATGACGGCTGAGCTGGGCAGGAAACAGCTCACAGACACACTGAGATTGTCCTAATGATGAATGGCTTTTTGGGGGGCACAGTGGACGAGTAGATTGATGGGTAGGAAATGGCAGACAGAGAACTAGTTTGTCCTGTTCTCCTAAACGGATGTTAGCTGCTTGTTCTGATGATGAATGGAGAAAGGGAGGATCTAAAATGATTTTGGGGTATGTGATCAAGGTATGTGACCAATATCTGATCAGCACATCTTTGAAAGAGATCGCCAGTCTCAGTGGTACTTTTAAAAAAAATAAATACTGGATGATGATATTAAATATAAAACATTAAAACAAAATCTGCCTTCCTGTAGGGCATATTCAGTTCAGCTTGATCATCGTTACTATAACTATAACTATATTACTATATAATAACTCGTTCCTCCTAAGAACACTTTTTCAGCCTGACGGCTACCTCCTGGATCAATAAAGGAAGATTTCCTGGAACTAAAAAAAAAATATTGTGTATAAATATATTCACCCCCACGAATACGTCACTTGCTACTCAATCACCATAACGGAGTTTGCATCTCAAACGTAATTGAAGAACTTTTTTTAACTTTATTTGCTGTACTTATGATCTTGTTTAATAAAATAAAATCAGATGCTCCGTTTTTCTTATGCACCTCCTGAAATGTTGTTATATGTATATAGCCACAGATCATTCCTTTTTTTTGTTCCATGCCTGAAATCTGAGAGATTTAGAGCTTTATTTATAAATACCTTTGAGCAAGGAATTCAGGAGTGTTCTGCAAAAATGCATTTCACCTAAATACAGAATTCATTCTTCCCTTAAGGCCTGTATACACTGCCACGAATCAATGTGACACAAAAAATGTGAAAAAAAGGTACTTCATATGTGTCAAGTCAAGTCTAATTTATTTATGTAACACTTTTTACAATGGAGCACTGGCTCAAAGCAGCTTTACAACATTATTTAATTAAATGCCTCATCCCAAAAATGAGCAAGCCTAGGGTGACAGTGAAAAGGAAAAACTCTTTAAGAAACCAAGAAATCTTGGTAGGACCAAGACCCAACCCCCTTTGGTGCATGTGGAGAAACATATTTTTAAAAACTTTACAATTCATTTTGGAAAGAAATATTAAGGACTGTGATAGCCTAGCAGTTAAGGTACTGGACTCAAATCCCACCTCTGCCAAGCTGGCATAGTTGGGTCCTTAAGCAAGGTCCTTAACCACCATTGCTTGAATTGCAAGACTGTATCAGTTGTAAGTAACTCTGGATAAGGGAGTCTGCTAAATGCCGTAAATGTAAATCCCAGCACTGCCAGGCTGCACCTGTACCTGGACCCTTGAGCAAGGGCCTTAACCCTTATTTACTTGTACTATGCTATATAAGACTATCAGTTGCTTTAGAAAACTGCATCGGTTACATATAATAACCAAAAATCTCCAATATTCTAGTCTTATTGACTGGAGTAAATATGGAGCTAGTGGCTGTGTATCAATTGGACCCTGCATTTGATTTAAATATGTTGTACTGTTTTTTTTCTGTTTACTGTTTACTGCATTGCCTCGACATGCTGAACAATATCTTTTAGATAGAGGAACTGGCCATCAGACAGAACTAGGTTGTAGACAGAACTAGATTCAATCCATGATGTTCTTTTCATTTAGAACATTTAGAAATTTTGTATTTCCATAATTTACACTTAGATGGCAAAATGTAATTAATAAAAGTGATAGCAATACAGCAATAACTCAATTCATGGGGCAACCCCATGAATCAGCCAAACATTATACCTTATGCATGTCTGGTAAAACATTTAATATTATTATTCTTGCATATTTGTATAAGCACAAAGGTTTCAATTAGTATTCTTCCCAAAAAAGTACAATGTAACTGTATTCTGAATGGTGCCCAACCCAGATCGCACCACAAAACTTCACCAAGCCTGGTATATTTTCGTAGCCTATAAAAAGCTCAGCTTAAAATGTTTGTACAGCAAACACACGTGACAATGATAGATGACATGGAAATCCCTTTAAAAGCATCAACATCTATCACACCTATAGGTACAGGATCTGAAGATATAACGTGAGCTGTTTTATTATTTGGACAATTGACAGCCGAGCCCTGCAGTTAATCCTGCACCAGAAAGACAGATTATCAGGAGCCTATACTTAGTTGAATTCTAAACTTGTTGAATGATTAAGCCTAAATGAAGTCATAACCAGTACTGTTGCTTCCCCCCTATCAGGTTTGGTCGCTCAGCGTTGACACACCCGCAGATTCCTCCGAGTGCATGTTTTTAGAGCTGCTATGCGTTCAATTATTCTGCACTATGAGTTATAATAACAAAAGTTATCTAATGTACAGAGGTTGTTAACAGAGTAATGACACATGGTTTAGTGGGCATATTAAAAGAGGCAAGGATCTTAAAGGCCGATGAAAAAATTTCCAATGCTTAGACAACTTGGCAAAAATTAATTAAGGACATATAATGTCTGTCTGGGTTCAATCCCAGGGCGGAGCGGTCTGGGTCCTCCCCATGTCTGCGTGGGTTACTCCAGGTACTCTGGTTCCCTCCCACAGTCCAAAGACAAGCATGTAAGTAATTGATGTCTCTGAAAGTGTCCCTTGGTGTTTGACTGTGTGCATGACTATGTGTGTGTGCGTCCCGTCTAGCCCGCCACCCCGTGTGGATTAAGCGGAAGATAATGGCGGATAATTGACATACTATATATACACATGTGCTGGCTAAATTAACAAGTTCATAAAAGGTTAAGTTCAGTATTTTAATGCTGTTTAATTACAATTACATTACATTAAAATTGAGTGAATCGTGCTTATGAGTTGTGTCCAAAATGGCCCTTTAATCACTATTCCATGCATTCTACATTTTGTCTCGCAAGGCAGGAACAACCCTAGGCAAGGCGCCAGTCCATCATAGGGCATAAACACACACTCACACACCGAGGACACTTTGGAAACCAATCCAGACACCTTGTTGTTACTAGACTGGGTCAAAGGATCTCCTAAACAACAACGTTTGTGGAGGTCTTCTGGTCAGCAGTGGTGAGTACCTACCAAGAGTGGCCAAAGGAGGGACAAACCATGGACAAACAAGTTGTGCATCAGCATGGAGTGTTTTAGGTCCTCCCAGTGTCCATATGGGTTTACTCCAGGTGCTCCAATTTTATCTTACAGTCCAAAGGCATGCAGGTTACGTTAATTGGTGTCTCTAAAGTGCCCCTAGCATGTGAGTGTATGTGCCCTACGATAGATTGGTGGTCTAGGGTTGTTCCTCCCACCACCCTGCCCAGGATCAAGTGGGTAAGAAAGTGAATGAAGTAACATATTTCAGTTGTCAGAGGTTGTGGTGACGTATCTTTGTTTTGAATCAACAAAACTAGTCGTTTGGCACTCAGGTTGTGCAGCAGTCTCAGCATTGCCCCATGCCAACCCTGTTATGGACTGGTGTTCCACCCACTTCTATTAGGCCTTGTGCTCTCCTGCTGAGGTGCCAGACGACCATGGCCTTGACCAGAAAAAGCAGGTTAAAATTATTTAGCCTTATGTTAAGTATTGCTCAAAGCATCTGCTGAAACTGCTGAATTGAACGAAAAGGGTTTTGCACAAGGAAATCAGTGACGGTCTTAAGGTTTTAACTCTCAACCTTTCAGGTCACTGAACCCTAACCACTGATCTACCCTGCTGAATTAAACTTTAATGGTTGAGCACCTCATGGCTCACAATCCCAACCCCTTCCTGGGCTGTTAAGCAGACAATAATGTGGCTGTCTCATACAGGAAGCCAGGCTTTCGTTGACTCACTTCTTTGCCAAACAGGACTACAAATCAGCACTGTTAGGAAGGAGCTCTGTGAGTAAAATCAGAAATCAGGCCTGGCGATCTTAGAGTCTGATCAATGCCCTGATCAATGCCCTGTTTATTTCTGCTTCAGTCAAACAAAAAGGCTTCTGTGTCCAGCTGTGCCACCTACAGCTTAACAGATTAGAAAGGACAATGATGGAACAATGTGTTACCACAACAGGAAGAGCGGATTACTCAAGTCTGCGTTTCGGTTACAAATAAGGAAATTCCTCTTGAATGCTCTTGAAATGACTAAGATTTTAAGTGGAATACATCTGAACTCTTATTTCTCTAGTAAAAGACCCTTTCCTTCTTAATGTTTTAAAAGTGTTGCGCAAAAGTCTTAAGCCACCATTAGAGTTGTTGTTTTAGAAATGGTCAAAATGATCATATATGAGAGCATCTTGGTGTTTTATTTAGATACAAACAAAAATACAGGAAGCATAAAAAATACAAAACACAATTCTGAACAAAATGCCTTCCAAAGGCCAATGTTAGATTTTCTTTCCTTCCAAAAAAAAAATGGCTACTACAAAATCAAAAAGACCATTCTTGGTCAAGCTCCTCTTGATCCCAGTGATGCTGCCAGATGCTGCTGTTGTTTAAGTGTAAGAGGAGGTCAAACTAAATATACTGCTCTCATAAGCAATAAAATATCCCCTAATTTTGTGAGCAGTGTACTGCACTGCCACTGTAGCCTATAGACACTGCTTTGTCTGATTTTACAGTGTTTAAACACTGAATAGAAATGTCCTATAATTCTTGTTTATGTCCTCCAGCCACACATGACTGCAGTGATGTTGAACCGGAATCGGAAGACATTGACATGAGTGGATATGATGTGAAAACATTGAGTCATTATTCTCCTAAGCCAAAATAATACATACAAGCAATAATAGCATGTCTTAGCTAAACACACTGATCTCATAGTCTGATTGTACAGATTTAGAGCCACACTCACTCTAAGCTTTTCTTTCTAAGCTAGTCCAGTACCAGTTCCAGTCCTCACTCTAAGCTGTTCTTCCAGTACCAGTTCCAGTCCTCACTCTAAGCTCTTCTTCCAGAACCAGTTCCAGTCCTCACTCTGATCGGTTCTTCCCATACCGGTTCCAGTCCTCACTCTAAGCTCTTCTTCCAGAACCAGTTCCAGTCCTCACTCCAAGCTGTTCTTCCAGTAATTGTTCCAGTTCTCACTCTGATCTGTTTTTCCTATAGCAGTTCCAGATCTCACTCTATGCTGGATGGAGATATAACCCCTCCAGCGGGTCCTTGGTGCACCCTTCTCCACCAGCACTAGTTCCAGTCCTCACACTAAACTGTTTTTCCAGTACCAGTTCCAGTCCTCACTCTGAACTATTCGACCAGCACAAATCCCAGTCCTCACTCTCCAATGTTCCACCGGCACCATATTGAGTCCTTACTCTAAGCCAGCCTATTCCATGTGCAGATGAATATGTACTCTTACCTGGGGTGCTTGCAAGTGGCACTGCTGCAGTGATGTGGGGATGATCACCAATCCAGCTTCCTCTCCCTAACACATGACCCATACACATAATTGCAATTTTTTTTTAAAGCCACTTAGTTATGGATGGACAGTTTGTTAAGGAGATCAGCAAATCTGTAACAGTTTGAACAGTCAAGTTAGGTTTTTACAATGGAGCACTGTCTCAAAGCAGCTTTACTTTTTTTGTATTCTTTATATTTTGTATTATATTCTATTATCTAAGGCGAAAGAAAAATCTCCCTAAACATTATGAAAAAGAAACTTTGGGAGGACCAAGACTCAAAATGGGAACCAGCCTCCTTGGGTGTCTTAGATGTTAGATGTAAGAATGAAACTAATTAAAAGCAGTGTGTTGGACAGCGCGTAGAGCTGTATGTGGTGCTGTGTCTCTTGACAGGGCTGTGGAGAAGCAAGTGTGAGCGACAGCTGAATGGTCAGCTGTAAAAAGAATGGCTGCGCTCAGGGAAAGTGCCGGAAAAGCACTCACATTCACTTTACGAGATGGATGGAGACGAAGGAGCTTAAGGCTATTGACGTTGAGCAGCAATAAGGCCATTAATAGGCTAAGGAAATACCCAAGACTGACCTCTTGGTTGTGTCCTCAGACCCCTGGGAGGTTTGGGCAGCGTGATGCAGTCAGGCTTGTGTAAAGAAACGGAAAACAAGTCTACAACATTCAAGTCAAGGCGTAACAACAATAGCTAACACTTTGGCAGAAACACCAGCACAGCACAAAATGAAGTTAGTAAAATGACTGAACAAACATCTAAGACATGAAGTCATTAAACATGCCAAACCTAAGTGAAATATGGTTGATACATCACACGACAGAGGAGCAGAGCTCAAAGTAGCTTTTTAAAAAATGGTAAATAGAAGCTACAAACAGTATAAAATCACAAACAAATGGTATTAATGACCAGTTAAGGGACCAAACTTAGTGTAAGTAGAAGGTTTTAAGTGAAAAGACTCTCTTGTTTTCATACTCTGATAGTGCATTTGCAGTTTACATATCTTCTAACTTTCTCGATAAGCATACAATCAGAAAATACAGAAAAATAATTAAAAAACCATTGGTCGGCAATGGTATTTTTGAAGGGTAGCAGCAACAAAACCACTTTTTTGGGGGAGGTATTTTTTGTATTAATAAAATGGACCCAGATTATTATATATAATCATAAGTCTAGATTATATTGATGTATCACTATGTATCCATCACAATAATGTATAATATGTAATGGATAGTTCCAGTTCTAGAACCTCTTTGGCTGAGCCACGTTTGAGGCCTTGGCAAAATTTGAATTCTGCATCGATTAATTAAATTAACTGAATTATTTCTTGCTTGCTCAGATAGATCACGATTACTCCTATGAAGCTGGACCTCACTCACTTTGCAATATCACAGAGCATGCACATTAAGCTCTAGGGCGTAAATCTGGCTCAGGCTGTCTGGATGTGACTCTTACTCAAGTTCCTTGTCTATCACATAGTGTGCTATCAGCACATTTATTAAGCGTATCTGCATTCTGACGCGTAATGAATCGTGCACACGCGTGCACACAGGCTAAATGCGTACTGGAATGCATCCATGCAGAGGCAGGTGCTGCACTGCTGTGCTGACTGTGATGAAGAATGGCGACAGATAAACAGCACCTGAAATAACACATTTACAGTAGCTGATATGTCAGGGGAATTCTCCTGCTGTTGGCTATGTGGAAAATGCACCACAGCTCAGGTTCAGACTCTCTAAATAGCCCACTAATCTAAAGACTTAGGAGTTGAAATGGAAACCTTCCATTAACACACTTTCCCTACCGAACCTTTTTGATTGATGAATCATGATAAATGACTACAGGGCATTACATTTTTTATATTACATTGCATTTTACATTACATTATATACAGGGGACTGCGGTAGCCTAGAGGTTAAGGGACTGGACTGTGGACCTGATGGTCCAGGGTTCAAATCCCAGCCACAATTGGGCCCTTAACCCCTGATTGCTTAAATTGTAAGACTGTATGAGTTGTAAGTTGCTCTGGATAAGGGTGTCTGCTAAATGCTATAAATGTAAAATGTACATTTTGGGTAATAATTCAGCATAAAAAAATTCCTTAGTTTACCCCTGAATGACTTGGATATCTGTGATAAGTACTCTGGGTTAAATAATTGTTCTTCTTGTACCTCATAGTGATGAATTTTCTTGTATTTTTCAAACTTGAACAAATGCATTAGAAGGTAAGGCTCAATATTGACTTTCAATTTATCAATTCATTAGTTCATCAATAGGAATTTTGGAACTGCTGTCACATGCAAATTTACTATGGGGTCGCATTGCGCCACCTGTTTGTAAACTGTAGTCTGATCTCCTGGGCAGTGGTGTTTCAGTGGTCATGTTACCTGATTGTTGACTGAAAAAGTCACAGCACTGCCAAATTTACCAGTACTGAACCCTTAAACAAGGTCCTTAAACCCTTGATTGCTTGTACTGCACACCTTGTATAAGTTGTATGAGTGTGTCTTTTAAATACAATTAAGATACTGCATTTCTGCCAAATCTAGGGGTAATTGGCATACTTGTGGTCACTGGCCCCCTGCTGCCCCTCTCCAGAAGCACCTCTTAGAGTCTTACAGTCTGAACACTGCTGAACATTGCCCTCACAATGCATGTTTTGTTGGCATTCTAGTTGAAATGTTAATTAACTTATGGTTTAGTTACGGTACTTTTAAGGGTACAAACTTTATATGGTAATGTCCTATTACAGTCCTATTAATTCAACGGAGGCTGGGATGACCTTACAAAGAAACAACTTTTGTGCAGGCCAAATCTTTTCTTATATGCTTAGTATTTGAGCATTTCAATTTGCAGAAAACTCCCTAAACATCATGAGGATGTTTAGGGCAAACAGATACTTTCAAGCATTTTAAAGTTTAAAAAGTTCAGATAGGGACAGAATGCAGTATAGTGGTGAAGTCTTTGAATGAATTTTGCACACTGCTGTGTTGTAGTACTCCAGTCCAGTCTCGGTCTCAAAAACGGTGTCAAGACGATAAATGAGTGGTTGCAGTCTGGTTTCTGGCTTGACCTAATTTAGACTTGGCTCTCATCTTCATTTCGGAGAAAGGTGTATTTTTTTCTTTCATTACTGAATATCAACAATCCATTGAAACAGAATAAATCACCTTGATAAAATGTGCAAAATAATGTTTGTTAAACAGTTATTAATGCACAGTCACCTTTTGTCTAATAAAAGCATATGTGAATGTAAGATCGAGCCGCAGTTGTGCCATATGTCCTGTGAATGCAAATAAATTTCATTTATGATGGAAATTTTTTGGAATTCCCTAGACTTTACTGTTTACATGATAGACAATTTGATGAATGCTCACGGTCAGATACAAAAATGTAGATCTCGCGTTCAAGCCAGTGCTCCATTTTCTGTTGCGTTTGATCTATTTATTCACTGACCTATGAGCATTTTATGTCTTACATGGGATACTGTAGTCCAAAAAGGAGTTTAGATGAGAGAATGTATATTTGTCGGAGTACCAGTCCAACAAACAGACCCACATCATTTCATCTAAAGACTTTTTTGGATGTGGTTGCATGGTCGTGCAGTGGCTAGCAAAGTTCCAAGATACCTGGTTCAATTCCTACCTGGGGCTCCGCCTGTGTGGAGTTTGTATGTTCTCTCAGAGTCTGCGTGGGTTTGCTCACATGTTCATGTTTGGTTAAATGAAGTTTCCAATGTGTCAGTGTATGTACCCTACAATGTATGGGTGCCCTGTCAAGGATAATCCTGCTTTGTGCCCTGTGCCGCTGTCTAAGCACCGCCTCTTACATGATCCTGACTAGAACTAAGGCAATGAATGAATACGTTTTTGGTTTTTTTGCACTACAAGAGCTCATATAGCATTCCTAAGTAATGTCCCCCCCCATCTGCAGTATTCAGGCAGTGAATAAAAGTTATGTCCAGTCATCTGAATTTACCAAAGGTGGTCTTCAATCAAGGTGTGGAAAGCTCTCAAGGATGATCAAGAGACATTTCAAGTGTCATGGAAAATAATGCGAATACTTATGTCCGTATGAAATTTCTTTCTAATGTCTAAAATTCTGTTTTCATTCATTATGGGCTATGAAATGATGAGAAGATTTTATTAAGTCCTCAACAAAATGTTAAAAAAAGCCTTTCCAAATTTATTGTATATCTCTTAAATATGTGAACTACTGAAACTGTAGTAACAGCGCTGGTACATGACTGTTGGTCACAGAAAAAAAAGTGTAGGAATTTAATTTATGTAATAAATTAAGGTGGCGTATTTGTCAAGTGGGAGACTGACAAAGATGGAACCACGTTTGCATCAATAATTTACATCTTTTTCATGTCAATCAGCTTCCTTTATGCATCCACATATTTCAAGCCGGTGAGTGAACAGCACTTTTAAAGGTAGTCACAGTGTTACATTATCCACTGATGAGCAAACTCACCTGTGGATCTGTCGACATATTGTAATTGCACTGGTATTTGCTTAAATGGCAGAAGAAACTGACCTTCATAAGACTGTACACAGGTAGACAGGTGTCCCAGTGAGTCCCAGGAGATGCTCCAGACCCTCTCTCAACACTGACTAGGGTAAATTGGTGCTTAAATATTTCTTGTTCTTAAAACTTTTTCTGTATAAATCTGACCTCAAACATCATCAAATATTCACATAATAACTAGAAATAGATAAAGAGGACAAATACAGGCAAAAATGTAATACTTGGATGTTTATATTGAAGAAAAAAATATTTATATCTTTCTTT
>JAUZST010028932.1:0-29761 GCA_034779995.1 Parotocinclus haroldoi | reverse complement strand
CACACACACACACACACACACACACACACACACACACACACACACACACACACACACACACACACACACACCTCCTGTTGTATTTTCAAGACTTATTCTAACCTATAAAACCTGACTGACATATTAATCAAGTCTCTCCCAATATCTTTCTCTCGCCTGCTGCCTCCAGAGCTCTGATTGGAT
The DNA here is from genome assembly GCA_034779995.1 of Parotocinclus haroldoi. Classification (NCBI taxonomy): domain Eukaryota; kingdom Metazoa; phylum Chordata; class Actinopteri; order Siluriformes; family Loricariidae; genus Parotocinclus; species Parotocinclus haroldoi. The sequence continues at coordinate 29,578 of JAUZST010028932.1, read as the reverse complement.
AGTGAAAACGAGGCTAGCGGCCAATAAGAGAGGACATCTTCGGCGCTGTCCTAGCAACAGGGCCGCTTCCTTTCACCACCAGCTATATTACAATGTGAATAATGGTCAGTTAATGGCTTTGGAGTGGGGGGCAGGGATACCATAAGTTTCTTTCTCTTTATCCCTCCGACTTCCTCTTTGCTTTCTGTCTGTTCTGCTGAAGCTAAACCTTCTCTTCTCCATCTCTCGCTCGCCCTCCCTTTTCTCGTTCGCCTTTCCTTCTCTCTGTCTATTTTTTTCGATCTCACCTCCCTCTCAGTCTATTAGCTCCCCTCCTCCCTGATCGCTCTCTCTTGGCTGCCTGTGTGTCTCTGTTAGGGGCACACAGGCGGCTCCTGTTTCATACTCTTAAAGGACCAGCTCTGTGCGGCGCATTTGACAAGGCCAGGGGGATTCTGGGTAAGAGTATGCACTCGCTGACCCTGGGAGAGTGAGAGGCACTGCACAGGGAGTAACTGTGGAGAAACACTCTCACTGACCTTGCTTGGATTGTATGAACGTTCACACACTAGTCTTGGTAAATAGACATTTTGGGGACCTTCCATTGACATAATGATTACTGTAGCTTATGAATGCTATTCCTACACCTAATTCTAACCGTAGTCTTAACCCCATTAACCAAACACAGTTTGGGCTCTTTTTTTAAAAGCAGTTCCATAAGAGGAGCAGTAAAATGTTCCCACAAGGTAAATATTGACAGACGGTTCTATCCTTGTGGGAGCATTTCGTCTTCACAATGATATAAAAACTTGGCTCTCACACACACACATTTGTTTTGCTATACTTATGAGGACTTTCCACTGATATAAATGACCATGAAGGAGATGAGGATATGACTAGCAGATTAATGCTAGATCTACACTTAACATTAAGCCCAGTATCCTTAAGTAAATCTTTTTTAGTTTGTTTTTTTTTGGCTAGTTTCAGGTGAAAATTGCAAAGTAATCTTGTACTCACACTTTGGTAAGAATAGCAAGACAAGGTATATAAACACACACACAGGCTTGATAAAAATATATTTTGGGACCTTCCACTGACATAATGGTTACTGTAGTTTATTAATGCTACACCTACATCTAATCACAACCATGAAACTTTAGTATATGCATTAAAAAATATTAAGAGGACCAGTCAAATGTTAAACTTCACAAGGACACAAATTGGTAAAAAAAAAAAACACACAAGCTTGGTAATATAATAAGAACACAATCTAATGTCTAATTCAGTTCCTCTTTCTGCCGAGGTTCTCGCTCCAACGGTGAACCTGTTGTTTCCAGCCGTGCTGAAAATGTTCACCCTCCCATCTTTACATACCAATATTGCATGTTTCATTTAAAAGTTTTAATGCATAAAGTTAATTATGTTTATTACCTAAATGAGGATGGGTTTCCCTTCTGACTCTCGTTCCTCTCGAGGTTCTCTTAATCTCAGGGAGTTTTTCCTTTCCACTGTCGCCATTTTTCTTGCTCATTAGGGACAATAGAATCCAATTTGTGACATTGTTTATGTATCAATGTGAAGCTGCTTTGTGACAATGTCTATTGTAAAAAGCGCTACACTAACAAAATTGAATTGAATTGAATAATGATTGTTGTCACTGATTAAACCTACAACCATCCCAAATCCTAGCCCTCCCCTTAAAATTTTGACTGTCTTGCTTTTTCAATAGAAAGTAACAGTTTTTGTTAGCAGAATATCAACACAATGTAAAAAAAATGTCAGATCTTTTTTGTCTTGCTATCCTTGTGAAGACTTTCCATGGACATGACTGACAATAAAGGAATAATAGGAAGACCTTTGGCTGTTCTGTTTTTGAAATAAAAGCTGCAAATTTGGAGCAAACACACAGGTTCTCACACGGAGAGAAAGTGTGGAGCGATTCCATCTTACCTCGCATTGTGTTTATACGTATATATTAGTTTATAAGTATATATTAAACACACAGTCGTTTCAAACACAAAAAAGCCACGGTGCAAGTGCAACAGATTCTGCTCACAAAAATTAGGAGATACCCCAAAATGAAAAATTCCATAATGAAATATCCCCTCATTTTTATGAGCAGTTGGTATATGAACCTGTCAGTGCCAGTTAACGTCAATGCCAATCGATGTTGGTTTTGTCAGACCAAAGTAGATAAAATGACCTCATGTTTAGGTGCAATTGTGCCACTTTCTGTTCACGTACTATGGACCTTAACATGCAGTCTAAACATTTATAGCATACAGCAGATGCAGTTAGTCAGAGTTACTTACATTTAAACTGAGCAGTTGGTTAATAACTTTGCTCAGTGGCCAAACAGTGACAGCTTGGCAGAGCTGCGGTTTAAACTCACAGCCTTCCTACAAGTAGTCCAGACCCTTAACCACTGGGCCAACACTTTACTGATGACACATTTCCATTCAGCATCAAACTATTTCCACTTCCCAATACCAGGTGTACATAATATGCATGCTGGAAGCGGTTGCCAGAACCCTGTTTTTCCACAGCTATGCTACATGTATTTTGATACTTTATCTGTGACTTTAGCAGTGGTGTTTAGGTGTTTTGCATACACTATGTTGTTCGCACCACAGGAACTGGGAACGACTGCAGTTCTTAAAATGCATTTACATTTACATTTCCAGCATTTAGCAGACGCTCTTATCCAGAGCGACTTACAATTAATACAGTCTTACATTTTTAAGCAATTGTGGGTTAAGGGTCCTGCTCAAGGCTACCACATGCCTATGTAAGTAAGTGGTGATCGGTCCAACATAGTGACACAGTGTATATCGATTGGTCCAGATGTAAGTACCTTGTTATGGTTACATTTTTTAAATAGCCATGAAAACAGATTACACTAAAGTGGAAAATAATAAATACAGCTAAATGGACTTTGGTGAGCCTATATGCAGCAAAGGAGGTACAACAAGATTTTGAGTCATCTAATCAAAATTCGCCTTGGCTCGCATCATTCACAGCAGGTCACAGAGCGTTCCTACTGGCGGTGCAAAAACAAACCCTGAAAGACCCTGGAATAAATGTTTTTCTCCGGGCAGCTCCACAATGTGAGAAGCTGATCTATCAACTGCAATTTGAAAAATATCGTGTAGCATATTGCTTTTCATTAGTGAAGTCCATGGCTCGACAACTGTTGGCTGTCATAGTAGCCATAAAGAAGGAAGAGCTACAACATACTCATTTTATTTTGTTCCTCCATATTTTCTTATCTTCTCTGCTATTTAATCTGGAAAAAAAAACATTAAATAAAATCATTTAATTTGTTCGAGGTATGTGTCACAAAATGCCTGGTTCCTTATGTCGGATGAAGTAAAGAAGCTGGATGGACAATCTCTAGATAGAATTTCTAAAGACACATCAGTGCAAACTGTGGATAGAAAAAAATAGGATAAATTAAGTAAAAAAGCAGGCTGTGAAAATATGAGGCTTAGACTGTGTATCGTCATTATTTTGGGCTCTGACCTACAAAAATGTTGACCCAGCTTAGAGCAACCTATTCTGAGAAACTATGTATTGTCTCAATGTAAAAGTCTGTACATAATGACTACTTTCTAAACTTGCCACATTAATTTGCTTATAAAATGTTAGAAAACTCTCAAGTACATTATTACATTTAGCAAACGCCCTTATCCAGAGCAAATTACAAGTCATACAGTCTTACCATCCAAGCAATTGTGGGCTAAGGGCCTTGCTCGGGGACCCAACTGTATAAGCTTGTCAAAGGTGGGATTTGAACCCTGGACCTTCTGGTCCATAGTCCAGTACCTTAAACACTAGGCCACCACAAGTAAGCCTTTTAATAATGCAGTTTCCTCAGTCCCAGTATCTAATTAGTCCACACCTATGATCATTTACAAATCTGCCTACTTTACTGCATGCTGAGTTTTAGTAGGAATCCAACATTTCTATCTGGGTGTTTCATTCTTTTGCCGATGAGTATGTTTTATGCACACAATCTCAAGTCATTTAGCTAAGCAAAACCAAATCCAGCATACTATCTTTGTAATCTGGCACACCCACAGCTAAGACATTGCCTTAAAACATATTGGTTGGACTATTAAAATGACACCTTAGCGAGCTGTACGGTCAGGTTTGCACGGTCATTATTTCTTAAACGACTACCCCTACTACTGCATCTCCCCAGCTATCCGGGCAGTGATCTAAAAATGGTCCCAACTCAGGTGTAGATCCAATAACCAAAGGCATGAATTAAATATAGACCCCTAAAGAGAACAAAGGCTCCAATGAATGCAGCCTTGATGTGATATATTTGACCATACCCAAGGCTAAGTGCTTTATATTCTGCTATAAATGGATGTGTGTACTCCCCTGCTTCAGCTGAATCATATCCTGTTCTTACAGCTACTACTGCAACGTCCTGCTGTTTGAATGGACAATGTTCTGACACTCTTTCATCAATTTTCGGGAGCTTTGCCAGCCTGGTATGGAAGCGAAATGTTCCTAGAACATGATGGCCCTAATGCAAGTGATTAAATGACGCCATGTAGAAAATGTTTTCAAACTTTATGCCGTTTCTATAAGGAAAAGAGAATTTAATTGTCAATTATCTCAGCTAGGCTCAGCAGCTAATGAGAAATGAGCTGAAAGTAAACTGACAAAACAAATCAACACTTGTCGTCGACTGCACGATTTCCTATAACAAAAAACAAAGGAATATGATATTTAAATGATTTTGTATTACACTATGAATGACTCATTTGGTTCATGTTGCTGTGCAGTGACAGGCAGCCTAAACAAAGACTAGTACTTAGTACTTAGTTTTAATTACATTAATTTAATGTTGAGTGTAATCTTAAGCAGGTATTCAATAAAAATCTGTCTTGACTATCATTTTCTGCGTGAATATCGTACATTTGCTTATGTATGATGCACGCTTTGTCAAAATCCTTACCTTTTTTACACTACTCACAAAAAATGAGACTCAATTCGATTTCTTTTCACTGTATTTAAACATAACTCTACATCAAAGTGACTTGAAAGCCTTTTTGATTAAAAAAAGATTAACTTAAAAAAAATGCTTACTAAAATAACTGGTGTGGCTAAATGATCAGTTCCTTTGCAGGAACCATTATCAGTTTGCCCAGATACAACAAATCACCTTATAAAGGTATGGTACTGGTTTCTATTACTTCAGAACCAAACCAGTTGTTCCTTGAGGGATTCCACTACTTTTAATTCACTTTAACACGAAGAATTCACGCTGGTTGTAAGGGTGCTTTTACTACAAAAGAGCATTTACTGTATTACTGAATATTGGCATGTCTAGTCATGAGCAAATTAGGAGCGTTTATTTATAAAGTCCAAAGTATGTTCTATATTTTGGTACATCATGTGTGAAGATGTTTTTGTTCTGTTGTTGCTCCGGTTAGCTAAAGTTATTTATGTCATTTGGATGATTTTGCAGATAAAATACATTTTCAAAAAAGATTTTAAAAAAAACAAAAAAAAAAAAACATTTTCTCAAAATTTGAGGTAGAAAGGATTTTTCAAGAAATGATTTTAGTTTTGTTTTTTACTTTAACTACATTTAGCAGCATGTACTTTTATACTGAACTGCTAATTAAGTAAAATGAAGTGGTACCTCAGTCAAACTCGATTTATGATTTATGCTTCAATACACAGTAATTCATTTCAAAATGACCTTATTCTCAATGAATATACCAGTGTCTTTATTTTTACATCTAGAGTTCTGTATTTTTACTGGTAATCTCCTTGTGCCCTAAAATGGTTGATTACAGGCAACTGAAAGGAAATCAAGGATCGTTTTCAGGCAGTAAGCATTAGCAGCCCTGAGTTCACCAGTAGAGTAAGTGTTTTGCTTTTACTTTTCATGTTCAATCCATCACTCAGTCAACTGCATGACATATTTAACACTTTCTTATGGAAATGGGTCTTATGGAACTAATTAACGAAGAGAACGGAAGTACCACTGGCATTGCTACCTCCACTCACATATTTTTAATGATAACTACAATCAAAGCAGTTGAGGTTTAGCCTTGCTCAAGGACCAGTAACAGCTAGGTAGTGGTGGGAACTTTGTATACTCATGGTATACTCACATTACTCACATTCATTCATCATCTTCCGCTTAATCCACACGGGGTCACGAACCAGCTGCCTGGCAACTCTGGACGCAAGGGCAGGAGCAACCCTAGATGGCCCTACACACACTGTCATGCGCACAGTCACACACTAAGGGCCACTTTAGATACACAGATTAACCTAACACGCATATCTTTGGACTGTGGGAGGAAACCTGAGAACCCGGAGTAAAGCCACACAGACACTGGGAAGGACATGCAGACCCCACACAGAAAGGACCCAGGCCGCCCCACTCTGGGATTGAACTCGGGATGGGTAAGGTATACTTTTCACATAAAAAGGGGGATATTTTATTATGGGAGATTTTATTTTAGATTTAAAGTATCCCCTAATTTTTCTGAGCAGTATATTATAGCTATATATTGTATCCTTCCCCTTTTCGTTCTCTTAGTTTGTTATTATTTGACTTCTCACATATGGCCTTAAGATAATATGCACCTAGACAGCTCTCTCACGCTATATAACAAAGAGCAACACACTGATATGGAACGAAAATCCTGAAGGCCTAATGGACATCAATCTCCAGCCCTTCACAGACAATGTCGGAGCAAGTTGTCAATCTCTGTCGTTTTTTTTTTTTTTTTTGCTGTTTTCTCTTTTTCTCCTCACCTCTGCTCTGCAGGAATTCTGCCCGTGGGCTTTTTAATATTCCCAGTGCTCCGGTGCGGTCCAGCTAACACGAGCTGACACCGTAGATTAAGCGCAGATAGTAGGAATGTCGCAGTGCTTTTGTGCCACGTGGAGCAATGCCAACTCAACGTCTTCAGCCCAGAACACAGAGAACAGGGTGTTACAGAGGCCCCGGTACAGGGTGCAGAGCAGTGTCAGGAGAAGACTTCATTTCTTGTAAACGGACTACACTGGTATGCGCATTCTAAGAAATTCACCAATTATAAATGAAAACAAGCTGCAGAAATATGAGATGCAAGTTTGTTCATTTATCATGCACTAGCCATGGTGATCAGATTTCTCTCACTGTACAGTCCAATCCAACTTCGGCTGCTAATGATCTTCATAATTCTTATGCTTTTGTTTGAAATTCGAATGGCCCAGTGCATACACTGTTGAGAGAGAAGGTTTGTAAAAACTTTGATCATCGCTCATAACATGTCTGTTTATTCAAGACAGAATTGGAATGCATTGCTGGATATGGATATGGTGTGTGGGACACAGAACAAAAGACGTTCTTACATTTCACATAGATATCTAGTTTAAAATAAAACTGGTACAGTGGTGCTGGAAAGTGCACCCTTTAGAATTGTCTATATTTCTACAACAATATGACCTAAAGCATCATCAGATTGTTCTACAACCTCAACTCAGAAACAGTTGGGACACATCAAAAATACATTTGAAAAAAAAAAACCCAAACAAACTCAATGTTTCTTACATTTACTATAACTTTTATTTCATTGCAGACAGTAGATGTTTCATTTTTTTCTGCACAACTACATTTCATATGTTAATAAACATCCGTTCTTGCCATTTCAGGACTGCAGCACATTCCAAAAAACTTTAGGATAATCACAGTATTTTTGTTCAGTTGTAATGAAATGTCACAAGAACAAACGATACGTAATGCATCAGACAGACTACTGAAAACGTGTGATCCTGTCTTAGCGGAACTTATGAGGATGGTATGATGGACCTGATGCTCTTATTTGGCAGAAGCAAAAATGTAGACAAAATTACAAACAACCTGGAAGATCAGCCAGATAAAACAAACTCAATGAGTTCAATTCAATTCAATTCAATAAAAAATGTACTTATATAGAGCTTTTTGTAATGGAGCATCGTCTCAAAGCAGCTTTACAATCTTATATTATCTTAAAAGGCCAATCCCAAACTGAGCAATCCTAGGGCGACAGTGGAAAGGAAAAGTCCCTGAAAGAAGAAGGAAGAAGGAAGAAACCTTGGGAGGACCAAGACACGAGTGAATGTAAACCAATTTTTTTACACTGCTCACAAAAATTACACACATTTTCTAGTTCTAAGATAGAGAGAATGTGCAGGTAGTGCAGGTCAAACAAAGGAGGTCTACCTACAATAGGACAGGGACTTGCACAGAAAAGTCTCTAATCACCTCAACCAAGTCAGAACAGTCTATATCGCAAGCCTACCAAACAAGCGAGCGGTAATTACGAATGACATCGAATGACTTCCTCCTGCCTTTACACATGCATCTGCAGCACAGCTACAACATTCATTCATAACTTTCCGCTTAATCCACAAGGGGTCGCTGGCCAGCCGCTTGCTCACCCGGCAACTATGGGCACAAGGGCAGGAGCAACCCTAGATGGGACGCCAATCCATCGCATGACACACACACACACAGTCATGCACACAGTCACATACTAAGGGCTACTTTTAGAGACACCAATTAACCTAAGACGCATGTCTTTGGACTGTGGGAGGAAACTGGAGTACCCGGAGTAAACCCACACAGACAGGGGGAGGACATGCAGATTTCACACAGAAAAGATTTAGGATTGAACCCAGGACCTTTTTGCTGTGAGGCAATGGTGCTACTTACCATTAGCTGCCACAGCTACAACAGCTGGAGTTAAAGGACAGATTTTTATTTATTTATATAATGTGTTATAATTGTTAAGACCTTGGTAGTTAACGTGAACAGGCATTGACGTGGTGGCTGTTAAATGGCCTGTATATTATCTTGTATACTGCACATAAAAATGACTTTTAATTCACAAATTTCGGTGAACAGTTTATATTGGATATTTCTCGGCTGCTCAACAACACTGGCCTGTAGTTACAGATGCCCCAAACTGCATATTCTATATTCTATAACGTAAGCCCAGCAAATGAATCTGTGCTATTCTATTAAAAGACAGATTTATCCATGGTCCCTGTTAGCAAATCATTTCCCCCGTTTTGCAGTGGCTATCAAGTTTGTATTAGGTTCTATAGGTATTTATTCTGCACGTTTTTTCACCTCATAGAAATAAATACATCCCATCCTAGAGATAGGGTGATTGCTCTGATTAAAGTCAAGACAGATCAATCCATTCCGATGCATTTGGACAGAGAGACTGAATTTAGAAAGTCTTTCTCTCCATTCGGCTGCTCTGTCTTATCTGTTTTCCACACATGATGGGAGTGGAGTAAGACAGCCCTTGCAGCATGGGATAGGAGAACCTGCAGTGCCAGCGGTGTATCTGCACACACTTGGCATTCTGATGGCGGTCAGAGTTGCTATGGTAACGCCACAGAGATTTTGTTCGTTTGGTATTTTGTATGCAAAAATGTAGTGTAAGACTCAATCTGAGGGTTTAACTAATTTATCCAAAAAATGCACCTGGTCCAGACTTTTCAGAACAATTGATTTGATTCAAATTCAGAATGAATCCGTAAAGTTTAGCCCAGACCGTGTTTGAGAAAGATTAGTCAGCTAAGAAAAGTGTTTTTATGAACGCTTTATTATATCGGGAGTGAGGGCTAAAGAAACGTGGAGTAAAGAGGTATAGAAAGGTATTAGCCAAGCCAACAGGAAAAGGAGTCGCAGATTAGCGGGATGGCGGGAAGTTCAAAGAAAGATTAAAGTTGAAAAAAAAAAATGTGAGTGGGAGAGAGAACGAAAGAGAAAGAGGTAAAAATGTGAAGGGTGGAACGGCGGGTACTTTTGGCTCTAAAAAGATCTGAGAATGCAGCTGAACCGAAAAAGGGTGAAAAAGGGGAAAATCACAAGTTAAAAGAAGGTAAGATGAGGGAAAAGGAGAACAAAACTTCTGTGGAATTAAAGGCTCACAGAGCGAGGAGGCCCCAGAGAGGGAGGTCAGACACACAAGAAGACACAAAGCCAGAGAAAGAGAGATAAAGGCTGAGAAAGTAAAAGGGAGAAAGAAGAAAAGAAAACTCCTGCGGCGGAAATGAACTGATGTAAAATGAAAATCTTAGAAACCCGAGTTGATTAAAAAAAAAAAAAAAAAAAAAAGAACGTGCAACTCTGGAAAAACATCAGCCTTGTGGGCAAAACTAAGAACCGAAGTGAAGTGAATTCAATCCAAATGTTTGAGGAAGATTACTTTTCCTTCGGATATGGTGGTGGTGGTGGAGGGGTGGTGTTACTGTTTGATTTGAGCTTAAGTTATAACAGGTTACAGCACGTCCACATGGTACAGTACCAAACAGACTGTAAGAACAGTTTATTGGTTGTGGCAATGAAGAGGAATGCGAGGGTTAATGTGTGGGTCTTGTGTATGTGTGTGTGAGGTCCACTCCAGTAAAAAGGGTTTTACATAGCTTAAAAAACATGCAGTTATAACTTTACTGCTTGCCAACGCAGGGTTTTTATTTGGTATTACCAGCTGACTGAGCAACCATAAACCTTCCAAGTAGATTCAGAGAGAATTTTTAGAACAAGTAGTAACACAATGTTTCATTGCATTGCCGGTTAGGGGATGTCTAGGGTTTGAATAGGTTAGATAGCTGAGCCATTCCACAGCATGGAAGATATTTCCAATATATATATATATATATATATATATATATAAAATTAACTGTATTAACTGTGCAATTGAATTAACTGTATTATTATTAACTTACATTTTACTAGTAAGTCAAGAGATGCCCTTGTGATGTGAGGTAATGTGTGCCCTTGTGAAATTTAAGGTAAATCATTTAAAGTCTTAATAAAAAAAATCTAGATAGCACAGAACACTAAACAATAGTATTTGTCCTTAATCCTCTATAATGATTCAAATTCATCTGAATGATTTTTTTGTTGCGTCAATTCATATCCCATCTATGGAAATCTATAATAATTTACTCTAAAGTACATATTTTAGTTCTGACCCCAGGTTTTCACTCAGTCCTATCGTCCTAACATACTGCCTCTTCTAAAATGTATAGACCATTCAACAAGTCACATGTTTAAATGTTAAATGACCTTTAAGTGGTGTTTAATGGATCTTCTGAAGACTATTTGAAGACCAAAAGTATGTTCTCCGTATGTTTTTATTATAACTACGCCTGAGAAGGTTAATCTCAACTTACCGTCCTGTTACCGAAGTTTTATTATTCGATTTTATTTGTATTTGTTTGTTGTAAAAACACACATTTTTGGTAATCATCAGAATGTCACCCAATGCTCTTAGTATATGGTTTGTTTGCCATGTGGTTACATTTTCGCTGTATTTGTATTTGCTCATTCTGTGTTGAAAATTTAGACTCATTAGACACAATATTTATAATATTTATATTACTTTATTTTTATAACTGGCATCATCATTTTTAATAATGCTATAATGCTGGTAGTGGTGTTGGGGGTTTTTGTGTGTTTTGGTGGACATGGTTTATGGCGATGCAAGAGCAACATAGTTTTCTCACATATTTCCTGAACATGTCACAAAAGGTCCATCCACACCCGGCAACGTTCTGTGCAATTACTTGTGGAAGGATTTTGTCTTGAATCTGACTTGGTCACATCACTTTTATATGTTTCTGACAGCTTAATGCAGGAAGTGCTGATGCTTTCTTCTGACATTCTTGACATTTTCTGTGTTACTGTCCTTGTTTGAGAGTGTGGAGTGGAAATCCTCTCTACTTCACAGCTATTCTCTATCTCGCTGTCTCGCCTTCACCCTTTTTGTCTGTCTTCGGCAGTGGCCTGGAAACTCCTGCCTCTCCGTGTTTCTTTCTGCCAGAGGATTGTGTTTTAGACTGCACATATAAAAAGACGATTATCACTCGTGACATTTTTTGTTTATAAATTAGAACAAATACGAAATACCAGTTGGTGCTTCAAATTTGTTATTCCTAATGCAAAATGGATGCATGTTTTTTATTCATTACCAACTGTTTTTTTTTAAATAAACTTACTCCTACCATGAAAACCATCTGATTTAACAAATTATGTCAGCTTTACCAGCAAGGCCAAGAAAATTCACCAGCTAAACCATTACCAGACCAACACTAACATGGATAAAAACAGACAAATGAACTTGTATGGTTTTGACAATTGACCAGCATCCCAGCATCCAAAACACAACCGAGTAGCATTCTAACAATTATAAAAATGTCATTTTAATAATCTAATATAGTTCTCTTTTCCCCTCAATTATTATCCATTTACTTTAACAACCGAGGTCTTAACACTTATTACAAATTATAATAGGTCATAAAAATGAATCTATTAACTACGGAAGTTGCAGACACAAACAGCGGGTCTAATTACAAACATTTTTAATGTGTATAAATATGAGTTATGTCATACCCTTATGGTTTGTTTATATAGTTTTAATTGAATCTAACTAAATACTGATTTACTTTGCATGTATTTTGCACGTGTATGAGTAGGAACTATTGTACATTACGGCGTGAGTTGCGCGCTGCTACTTTTATTACAGAGAGAGACAAAGAGAGATGTGAAATGCAGAGTTTTGTACTCTGCGATGACTTGAGCTACATAAACCTAGAAGCTCAGAGCGTCGGTCATTTGATCGACCATTTGACTTCCTACCAGTTGAACTATTCAATTCAATTCAATTCCATTTTATGTATATAGAGCTTTACAATAATACAAGACCTTAAAGGCCAATACCTTAGGGGGGTTCCACTTGGGGGACAATTCATCTGTTGGCCACTGGAAACCCCACAACAGTTGTGAAGCATTTGTACATATGGGTTAAACCAGAACACTCACACAGTTATGCAGAGAACATGCAAACTACACTCAGGCAGTGGCCAGACCAGGACTTGAACCTGGGTCTCTGTAGCTGTGAGGTGACAAGGTTTGTCACAATACTATTCCACTTACACCCAGTTTCACCATTTGTGACTTTTTCTAGTTATTTCTCACCAGATCACTTTCATCTATATATTTGTAAGCTTATTTGTTTGGTTGTGACATCCAACATGACCAATATTTCTTTACCACAGAACATAGAATTGGTGAAACTGTCTCTTGGTATCATAGTGCTAAGGTTTTAAATGTATGATTTGTATTGAATGTTGTTTCTGTAGGGTATTGGTTAGCACTTATCAAGGTCCCAGGTTCAAACTTAGGCCATAACAAGCCAAGTTTTATGGGACTGCGGGAGCCTAGCGGTTAAGGTACTGGACACTGGACCTGATGGTTAAAAGCCAACCTCAAAAAAGCTGCCGCAGTTTGATCCTTACGCAAGTCCCTTAACCCATGATTGCTTGGATTGTAAGACTGTAAGTCGCTCTGGATAATGGCGTCTGCTAATTGCTGAAAATGTAGTAACAAACAGGACTGTGCAAATGTCTTAGGTCATCACTCAGATTGTTTTGTTTATGCCATGTGTGTAAAATAATATACAGTAATGAATTCTCAGTCTCTTAATTATAATATAACCAGAAATCAAGAAACAGCTTCCCTAGTTACAGTGACAAATACTGTATTTAGTGTGACCTCCTCTTTCACTTATAGCATTAGCAAATAGCAGAATCTGGAAGCTTTATCTGGATGCCAAGTCGATCCTTTTACAGTTGAAGAAGCTAAATTTAAAAAGGTTGAATGGTCTTTTTGGAAAGGTAGCGGCCAAGAAATCACTTTTCTCTGAAGTGGAACAGAAGGAGTAGTGTACGATATGCTAAAGCTCACAAAGCATGGACTTATTATGAGTGGAAAAGAATATTACAGAGTGATGAATCCAAGTTCAAAGTATTTTGGTTCAATTGCCAACCATATGTTATATATGGTCACTATACCATTGGTAAAACAACACAATTACTGGTGGACTAAGACTTTTGCACAGTACTGTAGACCTAGCTCAAGTGGAACAGAAGCTGGTGATTGAGGCAGGTTATCTCTCAGGTGGGCTTGTTAGTTTTATCCAAGCAACAACTGTCATGGGATCTCAGCACGAATGGAAAAGTAGCTAAATAGATGCCAGTTAAGTTCAGAGAACACATTACTTGGAGCAAAAATAAAGCCGTTCAGTTCAACCAGACCACACTGTATGCTTAGCCTTAGAAGTAATCTTCGTACAGGTGCTAAAAGTGAACGAGGGATTACTGTGTTTGGCCCATGCCGCTTCCAGGCTCCAGAGATGATACAGCTGGGGTAAATGTCATGTTGAAAGAATTGGCAGATAGGTTCAAGAAATGACAAGCACTAGGTTTAGCGTTCGAGTTAAACGGTGCTGTCATCCACATAAAAGGATGGGACAAGGATTGTGTGCATAGCTCTCACTATTCTTATTCTTTTAAGGCGTGGTTTTGTTTGTGTTATGGATTACACTCCTCCAGATTTTTTAACGTTTTTGATCCACAGGAAATTGAGGGCAGGTCTTAGAGGGAGAGCCAGTAGCTGTAGCCTTGTTGGCATTCAGCACAATTTCCAAACTTTCCTGACATGCCGTCCCGAAAGACTACCTGTACCATGACTCAGAATACAGATACTGACTTCGATTTCTGGAAACCCCCAAATTAAAGACTTTGTAATTATAGCCAGCCGCCTCTGGCTGATTCTGTGTGGCGGATATTGAATGATGCTCGAGTCCTGGCTTATGTTGCAACAAAATGTCACCTCGTGTATTGTCCTTTGCGTAATGACCACTTTTGCCGAAATCAAAACCCTTTCCATTCAGCCGAAGTCTGACACTGATTTTTGCACTGCTGTTTTTCTAACTGGTCACGTGACTCTATCGAGCAACAATGAGGACGATATGCAATTGCAAGCAATAGCATAGTTCGTGCCCAATGTGTTTGCACTACATAGGTCTAATAAACAAACGACTAAAGAAGCATTCCCTGGTGAACACAACCTCTGCATTGCAGTGTTTATATAGTTCCGTCCTATTAGTAATTTATGGTGTTTGCTCTGAGCGAAAGAGTGGCTTCACACACACACCAGGTGTTTTATAATCATGCTTTGTAATAACATTTGATTCTGCAGTTCTTATGCAGTCATTCGATCCCGTGAAGGGCAGGATGTCCATTTTGTGTGTGCATGTAAATCAGATGTGGTTACGGTTAATGCAGGTCAACTGACCTCTTCTTCCTCTGCTGTTAAAAATACACCCAATGCCTTTTAACTGTGTTTTATGAGGAATATGGTGTTTTATAACAATATGAAGAGGATCCCACAGGTTCCGCTGGACAATCTGATCCTGTCCATACAGTGTGTTTTGGCACTCTTGGGTGACCATACACCCTACTGAACAGCCAATGTGTCCAGTTTGACATACTTCTGTTTCTTTTCACCCCCCCGAATATGTCACTTATTGAAATTGTATCTTTATCATTTGTGTAATCGAACAACTTTCTTGCTTTTTCATTCGCTTTTTTCTCATGATCTTGTTTCATGAAATAAAAACAAATGCTACTTCTTAAGTGTTTCATGTTCATTTTGAAATATCCCCTCATTTTTGTGAGCAGTTAGTGCGTTGCCCTGCTCCCATTGCCAGCCAGAACTAAATATTTTGTGTTATAGCCATCTTAAATTAGTGGCCTTCTTCTCATTCTTGAAAAAAGTGTCTCACATATGTTAAACAATGTTAAACATTGTCCCCTGATCTGCATTCAGATAGTATTAGCTGGAATGAATTCACAGATAGCATCAAGATCTCGTCATTATTATGTGTTTGTGAATTCAAACACTAGATTTACTACATATTACTGTAAACAACACCTGTAGGTTTGAAATTGCTATCGTATTTTTTGGTCTCTTCTCTTCTGAGGGGACACATTGGGTAGCTTGATGTTCTTCTACACATATCAGGTCAATTCAAGTGCGTGGCCTGTTCTAACTGGAGTTGGAAGTAAATGTATTTGAGTGATGAATCAGATTTGGGTCGCTCTTAATGGCAGTGATTGCAGCCTTGTGTGCTATGACTAATTGAAATGCTCAAGAAGAGCTATATTGCTTTAGTATTTAATGCTTCGGTGTTAGAGCATTAAATGTCATAAGCAAGACCATGTAGTCAATGCGGAATTTGATGTGCATTTCCAGGCTATTTGTCTTACTCACAGAATTTAGAGGGGCACAGCATATATTTATGCATATAAATAGGTCTGTTAAACACTAAATCCATAAAGTGATTTAACACCACAGTGGGAATTACCTTGAACATAACATATGCACATTAAAGATTAATATTGCATTTGCTAGTTAATGATATCTATATAAGTTTCTAGCTAAAAACTACCATATTCCTTGCCTTTCTTTTAAATACTTAAAATGTTGTCCATTTCTCCTTGCAAAAAATGAAGGAAACTGGCTCTTACTGATATCGTTAGCATCATGGGAAATGTAGTGCATGTAGTGGATTTGTGTGGTGTGTCCTGTAGTTTCTGCTCAGCAATCCAGAATAAAATCGACTTCTTACTGCCATTATTTTACTGAGGTTCATGCCCCAGTAAATTAGTTCTGATGACGCCCCTGGAGAACTTAATAGGAAATTGGTGCAATTTCAAAAGGAATCAATGAAACAAACATCAGGATTTTTTTCTAACATGTCCTAAAAAGGTTGTCCAAGTGAAGTCTTTCTCTGTTTTTATTATGTGGACCAAGGCAGTTTATTGAAAGTTAATAAAATTGAAATGAAAACAGATAACATCGACACTCCATGCTGACTGTCTTCTTTTGACATAAGAAAGAAAATAATAAAACGCTGGCTCTGGCAGATTTTTAATGTCTCTGATTTAGTGCCGCATTCCATCCTGTTATTCTTGGTTCTACAACTAATAGCCGGAGGGCTGAAAAGTCTATTTTTGGGCTTTGAATAAGGCTCGATCTGTACTGCTACCACGAGCAGAGGAACAGGTTTATGATCTCTGGTGAACCCTAGCAAACTTGAACCCTTCCCGATCCTAAACCACTGGACTTGCACAGGCAATGAAGTCAGAGTCATAACCTAGAGCAAATCCTCTCCACCACAGGGTCCTGTTGTGCAGCGTGTAGCGTATAGATAAACCGTTGTGACTGTACATAATAGCGTTGTGTTCTGTTGTTATGGTTACAATGCCGGTCGACGCTACGAGATTATGGGTCATGCAGGTTTAGTGGTGACATTTCCTTTTATTGCTCAATCATACACATTTTTATGAAGGGCACTTTTGTGGCTCTACTTGTGATTTGAATACATGGCGAGTGATGGATATTGTTTGTGCCCTTCTACTATTCCTTTCATAAATTAACCACCATCTACATTACAATGGATGTAACAAATAGGATCACATGGATCCTTCGGGAGCCTGTTCATTGCGTTTTCTTTAGATTAAACATTATGAAATACATTGTGCACTCTGTGCCTGTTATATAAGTAACAAACTACCCATTGGTAGAGTAGAACAGATTCAATCTACAGTGCAATTTAATAGAACGGATTATGAATTTAATCCAGGGATGCATTTTAAAATCCCAAGTGAAGAGGCTTGAAATAAGGCTCTGAGCTGAGCTCAGGTGTGAGTATACATAGCAGAGGTCATTTCAGAGGTTTGGGTTAAATAAAACGCAGGGTGTTTATAAAGAAAGTCCCACTAGGATAAATGGATTACTAACAAACTAACTATCTATTCAATCAATCGATCTAATTTAAGGACACCTTAATTTCAAGGCACCTCCTTGTTAGGAATCTGACTCGCTCATTTTCTCAATAAACATTTTCGATAGCATTCACTTAATGTAAATATGATACAGTTAGGCCATTTTATGACATTTTATGATATATTTGATGACATTTCATTCGATCAATGTTCGTTCACTTTAACGTCCGAGGTCTTAAAGATGATAATGCAGTATCATCAAGTATCATCAGTATCATCAATCAGTATCATCAAGAGGAAATCAAAGTCTAGACTGGACTCTGGACCTCAACAGCTGATCAATGCTGCAGATCTGCAAGTAGAGGTGGGAGTTTATAAGAGTGAAAGTCCGACATTAGTGAGTGTAACTACATTACCGTGTGCCTGTTAGCTCCTGTTTTTTGTCTATCAATGCATTTTTGTCTTCCATTAAATAAAGGGTATCACATCCATCGTGTCATCCTGTTAAGTGTTACGGCTCTCTGCTACAGAGGGTCATAACGGTACATTTCAGTAGTTTCTTATATGAGTTTACTCCATGTGCTCCAGTTTTCTCCCACCTTCCAAAGCAACGCCTTAGGTTGCCAGGTACCTCAAAATAGCCTGGTGTGATGTTAAATATACGGCCCACAAAAATGAAACCATTATGAAATATCGCCTAATTTTTGGGAAAATATAGTTTGGTGCTCTACACATTTCGACTCGGTTCTCATTATTTGGTTAGTGCTTTTCTATATTTTTACATCTGCAGTACTGTATTCGTAGTGCAAATAAGTCCTCATAGGTCTTAAAATTGCTAGTAAAGGCAACCAACCAAAAGGAAAACACAAACCTGTTGTTTTCAGGCTGAGCAGTTAGCAGTTCTCCCATGGAGTAAGTGTTTTTCTTTTACTTTTCACTTTCAATCCATTATTCACTAAATTACATGAGATTTTTCAACACTTGATTTTTTTAGTAAACTTTGTGTTGATTTTGCTCGACTGTAGGCTAATGTAAGTGTGAATGTGTAATACAGAATAGACTATATTATATATAGTCATACATATTAACATATGTCCATCGTAAATGCACCTGTACAATACAACTCCACTAACATATATAATACTTTATACAGTGTGGATTTTTAACTTGCGTCATTCCTTATGGGATAATTTATTCAATATTTAGCCTTCTGGAACAAATCAGTGTCGAGAACCGAGGTATCACTGTACATAAATAATTCACCATTCATTCTGGTCAGTAATGATGCCATCCTAATACAGGTTTCATTGAGATTTCCCAAATTCCCCATATCCAAACTTAAAGGAGTACATACTGGACAGGACAAGGCTTCACTCACACACCTATTCACACTTATGAGCAATTTAAAGCGGTCAGTCCACCTACTGGCATGGTTCTGGGAGAAAACCAGAGTACCCACAGAGATGAGATTTCAGAGTTAGGAAGTTTCACCTAATACAAGCGGCGAATGCTAATAGATTTCTTCTCGAGCCATCTCGAAACCCTTCCTGTGCAGATTCTTTTTCATGGGTAATAAGCTTAGATCTGTCAGGTGCTCAGCACTCAGTAATCCTGCCTTTGATGATACACAGTGTGCTGAAAAGGTTTAGTGAAGGGCCGCCAAACTGCCTGATAGGAGAACAATGGGACATACGCTAGGCCATTTTTTTATGAGGTTTACTGAAGTTACCATTAGCTGATCCATAACGTCTACAGCAGGCACATGGACACTTTGAATATGGAGCGTATATGATGGCAGCTGAAAAGAACTACAGATAATCCCAATTTTATGACGTCTACTTTACAATGGGAATCTGTTATTAAACAGAAATACACGTTTAGAAACCATACTAAGTATTTGAAATGACATTGTGTACACAGTTCTGCACCCTGTACCCTTTGATGAAATCGGCAGTGCGTGACATAGGGTGTCATGTGATGAGAGTGATGTAGCCTAAACTATGATATATACAGTACATATTAAAGTCCTAGATTTACAGGTAAGCGCTGTTTAACCATCATCCGATCAAGATCCGTTTAACCATTTTGGCCACTGAGGTCTTATTAATTATAATAAATTATAATAGAAAATAAAAATATTTTCGAACTCCAGTCAACTCTGCAAATCTACGAAAAGATGATGGAATTTAAGAGCAGAAGTACGTCATGCGTGTGTGTGCGCGTGCGCATTTAAGTAACTACCTTACTGGTCGTGTGCCTGCCTGCTTGCTTGTTAGCTTTTGTTCAGACTAGAGACTCATCTAACTCGGTCGATGTGCTTAGAGACTTTTTTTGGTGCAAATTATTAGTGTTTGAGTGTCCACTATGTATTTGTAGCATGCTGAAAATGGCATTTGTAAGTGAAAATGAGTTTGTAAGTTTATGTACCTGTCCTATTGTAAGTAGTACTCCTTGGTTTGTTTGTATGTTCTCTCTAACCTATAACTATATATAAACTGGTTCATATTCATTCACTGAGTCTTTGTTTCATCTGGCTGAGCCTTTCGTGTTGTTCGTTATTCTGTCTATCAATACATTTTTGGCTTCCATCAAATAAAAGTATCAGGTCCATCTTACCATTCTCTTGAGTGTTATGGCTTTTCCCTAGACAGGGTTGTAACAGTACAGTATCTGTATTTTCTTTACATTTCCATGAATTATAAAAGGTTTAGCATAACAGTTTAGGTATCCATTCGTGTTTTCAGCATTCTAATTAATACGTTTGCGAATTGTTGCCTTGTCTTGTAAAAATACCCTTGACATTGTTGCAGTAGTGCAAAAAGACTATGTGACTATGGTAATGTCCGGTCAATGACCTGAAATAATATATGTATACTAAATAACAAATGTATTCAAACACAGTAAGTACAAATTTGCATTGAGTATTAAATGATTATCAGAAATCAGAATTTTAAAAAAATGCTGTGACCTTATTTTTTTTTACATGTGTAGAAATCCATTCAAACAGATAAAAATCATAATGTTGTATACGTTCTGTGGCTCCAGAAATCCCTGTATCCATTCAGGGACTTTCCTCCCACATTCCAAACACATGGGTTAGGTCAACTGGTTCCCTCTAAATTAGCCCTAGCATGAGTGTGTTTGACTGGTGTTGTTATTCTATAGATCTGTCAACATTTATCTCATGTGCAAAGACACAGTTTTGTAGAATGGTGCTAGAACAGAGTCGATCAATACAATCACTATAGCGAGCAGTTATTGGCCAGGATGTTGAGCAGCGCTCGGCTGTCACCATGGCGACATGGCTGGCTTCGGCAGCTGGATGGGGATGGGGTGTGTGTGCATGTATAAGCAATTGGATGTGTGGATGATTAATTTGTGTGCACCACTTACGACTCTGCTGTATGTCCTCAATCCCCAGGTGCCTTATTGCTGCACCACAACGAGTCAACTAGAACAGAAAGAGAGGTCTGAGCCAATATTTAACTGTAAATGAGTTTGGGTTCCACAGCCACCTAATCAAGGGCAACCCTGCATTTAGGAACCACTGAAGCAGCCTCATGGTGAGCTCTGGGCTTCACTGAATCAGGAAATGTTCTGTACCGTTGGTTCTCAAACTGGTTTAAATCAAGCATGTTTTAAAGTCTTTAATCCAGGGACTACTATGACTTATGTAGCACCTACTGTGCTATACGAAAGGGCTTTAATTCTGTGATTCCTTAAATCAGGACATAACAAAACACCATCTTGTTCTCGCCAGGTCCAACGATTCAATCAAACAGCAGGTAACAAATGTTTCAAAACATTTTCACATTAATAATTAACCCTAAATGGAGCCATATGTGATAATGAAAGGGGCAGTTCTTCAGTTAAGGGAATTACGATCCCAGGTTATAAAATCATGTTAGAAATACTTTATTACGAAACAAGTGGCCTGGGAATTAAGAA
This sequence comes from Parotocinclus haroldoi, assembly GCA_034779995.1. Taxonomy (NCBI): domain Eukaryota; kingdom Metazoa; phylum Chordata; class Actinopteri; order Siluriformes; family Loricariidae; genus Parotocinclus; species Parotocinclus haroldoi. The sequence continues at coordinate 7,996 of JAUZST010028932.1, read as the reverse complement.
TATAATTTATTATATCACCATAAAAGACCTATGCAACAGAATTATGATTCCTATATTCAGTGTCATCATGAGCTATGTCCTTAAGACTGTCTTTTACACATTAAAATGAAAAGTTATTTGTGTGTATTTTTATGTGCATTTTTGCCAGGCATTTCAACGGAAGGTAGCTTCACAACTCAAGCCTCAACCTGCCCGAGGCGGGGGATCGAACCAGAGCGGCTCAGTAAGTGGTTCCAAATGCTGAGCCATCCTGGTTCAGTTGCCACCTTTGACAGGTTGAGGCTTGAGTTACATGAGTGATGCTTGGTGGGAATGTTCACCTGGCACTGTAGGTCCCGCCGGTTTGGTTGCCAGACAGCACAAATCCAGCTTGGGTTATCTCCATGTTGCCTGTTCTGTGTGATTTGGTCCTGTGTGTATATACAGGGTGAGTCAAAAGTAAGAAGACACCCTTTTATTTCAGAAACAAAAGGTATAATGACATATCTTAATACCCTAGCATGGGCAAAACATGGCCGCCATCTTGAAAACCCCCATATTGCATCAAAAGCAAGTTTTTTCCAATGGGAAGGCGGTCATGTAGTGTATCAAAGGAGCCACAATTAGATTTCAACGTCTCTTGTGGTTGAAAAGTTATCAACTCAGAAATGAACATTTTTGTTGTTCGCTACAGGTAACTGAAGATGGAATTGGCGATTATGATCCCTGTGGAACGCAGCTGCCATTTCATAGCCATAGACTTCAAAAACAGATACTCAGAAAGAGCACTAATTTCACATAGCACTGTTGCATCCGTACTAGACAAATTCAGAGAAACCAGGACTGTGGACGACAAGAAATGTCGTGATAGTCCGAAGAACTCTACTGACCAAGAAACCTCATCAAGGGTTTTGGCAGATTTGGAAAAAGTCCTTATCTCCCAAATAATGCCAGTTACCCAATTCTCATGGGTATAGGGTCTGGGTCTGAGGTTTGTTAAGACTTAATGACATGGCGGAAAACGTTCAGAAAACGATCTCTTTAGGAAAGGTTTGGATTATGATATATAAATAAATACAAATACTGAATATACTGAAGTTTAAGCTTGTACCACTAGAAAATAGTTAGGAATTAGGAAAATCCTTTTGAACTAAAAGAAAGGTTAAGTCTAAACAATCCCCACCAGATCAGTTTCCCTGGTGCAGATGAGATTACGTTTATTTGGGTTTAATAGGCACAGTGCCACATCTAGTGGAAACCAGACATTTCACCACAAACGTGCCAAATATAGTCCAAACCTATTATCAAAAGGCACCTTGTTATAGAAATGGTCCAGATAGCAAGTTTGGGTAGCGACAGCTCATTTAGATTTTCCTTATAGATTATGCAAACAGGTTTATTCCTGTAAATAAAAAACTCACCTACTTTTTAATAAACCTATTCATAACCTTTATTATGAAATGGTACAATATCATTATTATTATAGGGTGACACGATGGCTTGGTGGGTGAGCCTGCTGCCTACACAGCAAGATAGTCTCGGGTTCTTTGGGTCTTGGGAGCAGCCTGTTGGCAAACCCCCTAAACAGACACAAACACCATCTTAGGGTGAATTTTTTGGTTTCATCACTAGACCCACGTGTTATATAGTTTTTGTGTGTCTTTCAGGGATACCCTTTCCCTACTTTTTCATTCCAATCCCTAGACTAACAGGTTCCAGCAAGGTGGTGAAAATGATTTGGGCATGCTCTGCAGACACACTGCATGAACACCTTGAGTCATCTAGCTGACTGGATGTAAATTAGTCTGACAGTTTGTCAGATAATTTGTCTGAAATTTTGGCATACATCATGTGATCCAAAGCAAGTCTGTGCAACTTTGATGATTAAAAAGGAATCAGGATTTTCTTGTCAAAGACAAGATATTTACCCCAATGTCAAAATTTTGGCTCTGGCCAGGGAAAATCAGGAACGAAACCCAGTTTTCACTGGACGCAGAGAGAGGTATGCCCTGGACAAGGTTCCAGTCCACCTGTCACTGCACCACCTGCACCACCTTCCTTTCAGCACAATATAGGAGAGTGTGATTTCTCATCACTGTCTACACTTATGAGGAACATAGGTTCTTCAGTTATATTCACCAAACTCAGGAAACCTCACTTGCATCGCTTTTACCTCTAAATGAAGGTGAAGGTCCTTGAGTGGCCAAGTCAGAGCCCTGACTAAAATGTGCTAGAAAATCTATGGATAGACTTTAAAAGAGAAGTCTATGAACTAGAAAAATTCTTCAATGAACAAATATTTTCAAGTCTAGGTGTGCATAGATGATCTAAAAATATCCAAACTGATTGATGGCTGTAATCAGAAGCAGTTCTAGATTACTTGTCATACTGGGGCGCACACAAAATTTGAAGGGGCACATCTGTACCCCTCTGTTCGCCTGTTTTTGGGACATAACCATGTGTATAAAAAAAATAGACAGAACAGAGTGTTGATCTTCCATGGATGGGAAATGAATACCAAATCAACAGTAGTGTTAATATGAAATGAACCTTTTACTTGTCGCTTGACAATTTTTAAGGTCTTTATACTTTTTAAGGTCAGCACGTGCAAATAAAGGTTTTTATGGGTTTTGATTTCAGGATAAATGTAAAAAAAAAAAACGTTTCAATGGCTATAATGTTAAACCAGATAATGAAAACCAAATGAAAATGGTTAAATCTGTATCTCATATGACCTGTATGTTGGAATTCAAATAACAGGGCAATTAAAAAGCTTCTGGATAATTGGTAGCGTTGTAATGTGTACCACATTTTAAGACAGGAATGCCTGCAAGATCAACCTTTGAGTATCTGGACTTACTGAAGGAAAACTTGGATATGAAGTACTGTATAGATGTATAAGGACATGTTGTACCTGCTAAATTACTCTTGATTTTAATCTCAGTCATTCGTTATGTTGAACTATCTTTGGCTTGTGGAAATGTATACTGTGCTGGCCAGATTTGGATTTGCTCTATGCATGGGTTTCAGAGCGTACAGCCTGCTAATGGCTTAACAAGTGATTGATGGCTGGTTCTAATGGAATTGAGAGTCTGGTGGTCTCTGCTGTTAGCTTAGTGGTAATAGTCTATGGTTTAATGGTGATTTTGTGGCCTTGCCAACCTTCACACCAGTAATGATCCTGCACTCAGGTTTTGCTGCAAGGCAACAAGAAAGCACTGATGCACAATAATTATGGACATCTAGATAAACCCAACAAAGACTTCATTACACGTGCAACAATTTGGGCAATTACATAAGGCGGGAAAAGTGGATGGATTTTAGAATCAAAATGGATTTTTTGTCTTTTATATTTTACTACATTTAGTTATTTATTAGTATAGATTGCAATATAACCGGAAAAAACGCAGAAATGAATTTATTTTAAACCAAACTTTAAAAAAAACGAGTTTTTAAAAAGAAATCATTGAATTGATCTTCAATCCCTGAAACCTATAAACATGGAGCAGAACAGAAAAGTGAGTTAGGAAAAATAAGAGGCTGAGGCCAGAAGAGAGGGACTACAGTGCAACGAGTTCACAGAGTAAGAAGGTGGAGCAAGGAAAGAGGTGGGGGTGTATGTGTGTGTTGGGGAAGGGGGGTGTTGTGCCTCACATTCCACTATCATTTGCCGCCTTGAAAAAAAGAGTGAAGCAAAAAAAGAGAAAAAGGCTACAGCATACACAGGGCTCCTGTCTGGTTTCTATGGGAACTGCAAGGCTATTATCGTACCTTGCCATTCATTATGAAAGGACTTGGTTGAGAGAGAGACAGACAGACAGACAGACAGACAGACAGACCGACCAGAGAGAGAGAGAGAGAGAGAGAGAGAGAGAGAGAGAGAAAGAGAGACAGAGAGAGAGACAGGCAGAGAGAGAGAGACCAGAGAGGCAGAAGTGATTAAAGATATAAAAATCATTTTACAATTATATTAAACTGACCTTAAACTCTTAGCCCCCACAACTAAGAGTACATGTTTCAAATAAAAAGAATAATCAATATGAAACATATTCCTGTAAAAACTATGCTAAAACTCTGTTTTTGCGTTAATATGTTTGCCTTGTCGTCCTTTGTTGCTTCTGTGTTGATGCAGAACAGGTGGGTTTGGACCGATTCTCCCCTTAATCCAGACAACAGAGGTTATTCAGCATCCTGTGATGCTCAGTCCTCAGGGGGGCAGAGGGTTAAAAAGAAAGAGAGTATCAGACAAGAGGCAGAGTTTAGCTGTAAAAGTAATAAGGTAAGAGGCAAAGCATCGCTGAATTCCTCGGATTCAGTGTTTTTTTTTTCAGAAACAAAGTTTTTGTATATTGGATCCTTTGTTCCAGTTATTTTTTTGTTTGCTGTACAAACTATAAAACCCACCAGAACTCCTGTATTACATGCAATTTACAAACTTTTTAAAAAATGGTTCTAGTTTAATTTCAGTCATTCCATTAGCATTTACTTATTAATTTGTACCTGTTTTGTGTACTTTTTCCTTTTTTGTGTAATATTTCATTTTTAAGTATTGCAATATGCACAGCTCAATTGATTGCATGGACAAACTATAGGTATATTATTAAGTGAATTTAACATAAAAGCTAAATTAATTAACTTTTAGGTCATTTTAGTTCATTTTGGTCTCAAATTGTATATAGCTTTACTATAGTTTAGTGATTTGACTATTTTTTTGTTTTAAGTTTTAGTTTTCTAAAAAAACTTACTTTTTTATTTACTTTTGACATTATTCTTGGAATTCAAATAACTTTAGATGTTTAAAGCTGTAATGGTTAGTTTAAACAATCATTCAATTTTTCAAAAGAGATTGTAATGAACCTCTATTCAAACTGATCTGTCCTAATTGTTTTTTAATTGGTTTTTTTTTGTTAAATTTTGTGTACTCTTTACATTTGACTTTCTTGTCAGATTTCGTTTGCATTACAAACTTTTAAAAATGAACATGTTGGATTTTAAATTAGTTAATTATATATTACAATTTACTTTTGACCTCATTAACGGACCCTAACAGTATTTAGACATATGTAAAGTATATTTGAACATATCATTTTCTTTTCTTTAATTGTACAAACAACAATATCGTTTCACCACATGCCTAAACGTTTTGTTCCCACCACTTATTTAAGTTTTATTTTACAAGTTTTCAATGTATTTAGATTTCTCACAAAGCCCATTTCTGTCCATTGTGTTAGGGGTAAACCAAAATTACCAAAAAATGTCTGTTCCTGAAAGTTTAACATGGAAAGCCAACATTAATAAAAAGTGAATTGGTGAGATGAATCAAAATAAGCTGGGGATTGGGATCACTGGCGCCAAAGGGCTAGGTCATGGGTGTGAGAGAGCGTGAGATAGTCTGGGGTGAAACTGAGGTGGCAGATGAGACAGTAAAAGAACCTTAAATTCAAGTTTCTTTTGACTCTGTGTTCAGAGTTTTCATTTTGGCTTTGGTCATGAATTTTTAGCTCAGTGCATCAGTAATATGTATTTACGATATTACTTATACTTAAAACTCTTCTGATCAGCCAGACGTTGATTGATTTTCAGTCAAAGCGCTTCACTGGCAGCATTATTAATCACATTCACTCGAACTCTTTCAGATGATATCTGTGTTCATAACAAAATGATCTGAATACAGTATAGACAATCACATTTTGCAGAAACTAATAACTCACAAAAACTTGTACTTTTCATGTCTTTTTAAACACATTTATTAATCATTCGTAGTGTACACTATGTAAACTTGAACTATTTTCCAAAGCTCAGACAAACGTACTGTTAAAAAAACACACTAAACTTTTTTTTTTTTTTTTTTTTGCTTTTCAGGGATATATGTTCCTGTAGAACCATGTTCTGATTAGAACTCAATACCGAGGACGTCAGAAGAATTTATTAAATATGCATGAAGGAAAACGAGTGGGTGTTTTTGTTCGTATGTTTATTATAAAAATATTGAACAAAGGTATAAAAAAAAAAAAAAAAACCTCCACTACTCAAAAGCTTTCAGAAAGCTTCATAGCATAAGTAATTGAGGAGGAGGTCATTAGCAGAGGGTGGTGACAAACTGATGGGGCAGTAGCCGAGTTAAACCACGTGGGTGCTGCAGAGGGTTAGTAATTTTGATAATAATGAAAGATTTATTGCTGTCCATAGCAAAATGTATTATTTTGTATGTGTTCATTGTAATATATAAACTGAGTATATATGAACGTGTTTCCCGCTGGCAAAATATGTCCGTTTCATATGCATTTTTGCTTGCTAAATGCACAATTGTTTTCAGATCTTCTCTATCACCTATAGTTTCTTCATCCAGTATACTTGCATTTGATACAAAAGTTTAACAATCGCAGCTATTTTCATTGTTTGTGACATGCATAAGCTTCATTATGAAAGCTCACACCTAGATAAATGAGTCACCAGGGCCCGGCAGAGACACAACTGGACATGTACAGCCATGCAAACAAGTGGTCAATTTTAAGTAGGAATTCTTCATCAGGTGCCAAAATTAAATGCATAATCATCTCCGTGGCAGCATCTTTTCCACAGTAAAATCTTATGCTATTTTACTTTTATAATAGTTGTGCTATTACACCGCTCACAAAAATGAGGGGATATTTCTAAATGAATATGAAACGATTTAAAAGAGGAACATTTGAATTTGTTACATTAAACAAGATCATCCAAAAAGCACATGCAAAGTCATCAAAGTTGTTTGATTACGCAAATGAGATAAAACTCAGTTATGGTGATTGAGTAGTAAGTGATATATTCATGGGGTGAACAGAAGCATGTTAAACCGGACGAGAGTGCCCCTACATTGACTCTACAGTAGGGTGTATGATCACCCAAGACTGGCAAATCACACTGACAGTGATGGGACATGAACAGGATCAGATTGTCCAGATGTTCTTGCCTGATCCTCTTCATATTCATTTTGAAATCCCCTAATTTTTGTGAGCGGTGTATTTAAAAGTTGTGCTGATACACTTTCCACCATTTCAACGGCAGGAAACTCTAAAAAATGTAGAACTTCTTTCATCTACACCTGTGCTGAGCTGACGATCAAGTCCCGAAAAATGTTTGTGCCCCACCTGCCACTAAATCTGCTTTAAATATTAGTCTACTTGTAAAGTGTGTGACCGGGAAAAAAGCTTGGCTCTACATATTTGTGGTGTCATATGGGTCAATCTTCACGCGTCGAGGGCAGAAGGTTCACATCACAAGACTTAAGCATTCCTCTGGTTTGGTAAGAACCCAAAGGTTACATTCAGATTGCTACTTCTGGATTACGATTATAAATGTTATAGGGCCAGTAGCAGGAATTGCCTGCACCACAGCCTCCAAAAACTTGACGATGAGTCTGGGCATTAGAAAATAGACCAAACAGGGGGCAATGTGGATACATATACACAGGGTGAGTCAAAATACACAGGACACATCGCCTGGTAACTACGACGATCGCTGTGTGACTTATCGTCCACAGTCCCGGATTCTCCGAATTTGGCTATGATAGATGAAACAGTGCTGTGTGAAATTGGCGATCATTCTGCATGTCAGTTGTGGAAGTCTGTTGCTAAGATACGGCAGCTGCGTTCCCTGGACATCAGAATGGTCAATTTTATCATCAGTTACCTGTTACGAACAACAAAAGTTTTAACATTTGTGTGTTGATAATTTTGAACCCCAAGAGAAAGTAGTATTCTGACTGTGCCAATCGATTTCTGGAACAGTTCTTCTTTGATATGCTTAGCAAGGAACGAGTGAGGATGGGGTGAATAAATATGGTGTGCAATGAGAATGAGATAGAGGTCTGTCTGGTTAATAAGAGGGTGACGGTGAACGTGTGTGTGCGAGGGTGTGGTCCGCCGAGCAGAGCGTGGGTGTGAAAATAGCGGCCATGTTCCAGACATATAGGCCATGTCCACATTACTTGCTGGGGTATTCAGATATGTTATTGTCCTTGTTGTACTTGAAATACGTA
>JAUZST010028921.1:0-29761 GCA_034779995.1 Parotocinclus haroldoi | reverse complement strand
GTTTGGTTGGAGATTTCTGTCTTGGTGTAGATGTCTATGTATCTATCCATTGTTGCGACCTTGATTTTGATTACTATGTGATTACTAGACTTAATTAATACCTACACGTAACACTACCCTTAAATGTAACCTCAGTAAGCTATACTTTTAAAAAACACCCACAAAACATTTTCAATTAGGTTGTTTTAGTTTTTGAAAGTTGCCATTTTTGTAAAAAAATAAATAAATAAATTAAAAAAATTAAAAGTAATTACCCAAACGGTCCTAACAAGTGAAAATTTGCATGTTTTTCTAACATCTCGTAAAGACATTTGGTTCTCACGAGCATAGCGAGAAAAGTGAACTCCCACACGCGCGCGCGCGCGCTCACACACACACACACTCGCACTGCCGTAGCTGTACGCGTTGCTGCAGGCGCAGGAAGTGGCGCGGGCGGTAGTAGCGAGCGATAAGCGCGCGGAGGAGCTGCAGGAGCACAAAGAGTTGAAGCTCCGGTACTTTGATCAGGAGGTCTGAAGTTCTGCTGTTCATCACCTTGTTGATAGACCTTCCGTCACAGACGATTGCGCACATGCACAGGCTTAAATGCACAAGTTTGGACACCCGAGTGGTTTAGATGGAACCATGACCAAGCCTTTGCACACACACCAAATGCAATGTTTTTAAATGTGCAGTTGTGTACATTCAGCAAACAAGAATTAAGAAAACATATTCTAGGGACCCGAGCCACCATTTGCTTGTCGCTGTCTTCTGCTGCAGTAAACTGTTGGGTGAAAAAGCTGTAAACATGGAAAATCACGTACAGAGCCTTACTGTACAGAAAGACAAAATCATGAAAAGATTTAAATGTGCACTATAAAACTTTAACATGTGTGTTCAAAATCTGCCCTGTTTTATTTTTTTAAAACAGTGGTAGATCTTAATCTGCCACAGGCCATGAGGCTCATGTTCTGGCCTGGTAAGAGTCCAGATGTGAAGAATATATAAAAGCAATTGCCCTTGACTGAAACAAGACTTATTTCACAGTTTTGGGTTTGGCCCATTTTGTTCGCACTGGAATGTATGCGTTAAAATTTTTCCATGTTTTAGCCCCACTTTCTCATGGTCAGAGTCACGGAGGCTCCCTCACCTATCCTCGCAGAACAAAGAACAAAAGCAGGGCATTATGAGATGGATGATCCCCATAACCTGGTTTCCTCTTACACCAACCAATCACATCTGCATATGATGTGTGTCCTAGCACATGTCTTGGGACTGTGGGAGCCAGGGCGCTCCACCATGGGATTGAACCCAGGAACTTCTTGCTGTGTGGCAGCAGTGCTACCCACCCTACTGCCCCTGTTTAAAGTATGTATAATGGTGCTAGCCTAGCGGTTAAGGTACTGGACTCTGGACCACGAGGTCAACGTTAACGTTTAAACGTAGAATGAAAAAATGTTTAACAACTGAATGAAGGGAAAACATATTGGTTATATCTGTGAAACGTGTAGCATTAAGAAAATCTGGATGATATTTGTCATTTCTATTTCAAGTTTCTTGCTGGTGGCGGTGGTGGTTTGCGGCCCTTTTTAAATCTACATGTGATTTTAATAACCCTTACTGAGTGTTTCAATGACTTTCATTTTTGTATTGTTCTGTGCTGTCTGTAGGAATCTACCGCAGTAATAAAACTGTTGTGCAATTATTTCCTAATGCATTATGACACATTTTTGACTCGGCCACTACGGCTGTACAGCTATTCGGCAAAATAAATATTAAGTGATTTTGTAGCACAAACACAAAATACAACCCTTTTTTTTTTGCCAGACTGGTGCTAGGATGATTGAGCCGAGGGAGTAAACTTCAGTTTCTGAGAACTGAGAAACTTGAAGGGAATAAGTAGCTTTAACAGCCCACATAGTTCACCTGCATGCACGCACACGCTAACACACGTGCACGCACTAGAGCTTGGTAAGCACAGCTGTCATAGATCAAGCCAGATCACAGTTCATCACCTCCAAAGACCGAAGACGTTTGTTATTAACGGTTGATTTGGACCACACGCTCACTTTTCCTCTCTTTCTGGAAACTCTTGGGTTTAGTAAGTAATTAATGAGACCATTTGTTCTTTTCTGCCTATTCTCCATGAGCGATGTCTGTTCTTGACTGGTTTTCAGCTTATTTCACAACATTTCCACTGTTAATCTGAGTGTCGGTGGTGAGTGCGTGTAAATGAGGTGAGCAAGATTAGAAAGGCTGTTAGACTGACAGATGTGAGTTAATCTGAGGCCAAGTTATGGCTGTGTACCATTTTGCAATTAACAAAGATCGATGATGGCATTGTTTAACACGTGTCAGATGAATGTGGGCCAGCGGTTCACTAAAAAGGGCCTCAGGCAGGGAGCGCTGGGTCGTAATTCTTCCATGGTTTATTGTCAGTGATTTCGTAACTCTAAATCTCTGAATTTACTCCAGTAAATTAACTTCTGTCTTTTCTTACATTGTGATTAATGGGATGATTTTGTAAGGTGATGTTGTTGCGAACCTAAACTGACTGCCATTACCTAAAATGTCTCTGCAGCACTTTGTTAAGCGATTAAATAGCTACGCTCTAAAGCAAAAGCATTTTTAAAAATTGTCGTCACAGGGTTTTTTCGTCAAAGAAATGTAGACTGGGGGAAAACAACCACAGACAATACAAAAAACAACAATACATCTAGATATAAAGAGGGTTGTGTTTTAAGCAGAAAATTCTAAAATACTGTAGTATAATATCAGTAAATAGACTATGCCTATGGTCTCGTGCTCTGTAAGACACTAATGAAATATGAAGTCGAGGTAAAATGTACTTGAAACGAACATGAATTTAAATATGCAATCGAACATGATATCTGTCAGTAACTAAAACTAATTCACTTTGTCATCAAATTCTGGAACAATATCTTCATCATAAGGGTGAAAAAAACGGAGCCATTTTTGTACGACAACATAATGTGTGTAAATGTTCATCTGTGGCATGAAACATGCTTTGCACAAAAGCAGATCTTATCCTGCAAAGAAAGATTAAAAAAACATCATTTCCACAACAGACAGCTCAGGTGTGTACTAAAGACTTATTTATAGAGCAATCGAACACAAAGGCAGGCTGCTGTTGCGATGGCTGATGTTTTTGTCCTCACTGCAGCATTTAGTAAATGTCAGCAACCTGATTTGAATCGACAGTACTATCCGAGGGCCAAATACTTTCAGCCTAAATCGGGCCTACCAGTAAAAAAAGACGTCATAATAATGGTATTCATCAATAATCTGTGAGGTAGGGTGTAGACAGGGACCAAGAAAGAATTTCGTCTCAAGCCGTTTTGGCAGAGGAAAATGGAGGCAAAAAATCCCACTTCATATCGACTAATGCATTTCAGAATTCATATCAGTAACGATGACAGCGTATCTGGCAACAAAGCAAAATAAAATGCTTTAAAACAGCAGGGTCTTAGCGGCATGAATCCCAGCCTGTCTCAGTTTTAAATGCCCGTGATAGCTCAGGAGAGCCATGGGAGCTGCTAAAATATGAGCAAAATGCGTTTATGGAAAACGACCAAACAACGAAACGAGAGAAATTATTAAAAGGCCACTTATGATGACGCACATATTTGAAAAGTTTCCAATGTAAGATGCTATTTTGAAAAACCAAATCTTTCCATTGACAATCCGATAAGTATATTCTTGCCGCATATTTAAAGCATCAGGGTGAGTGAAGATTTACATGATGCTTGTAGACTGAAGTATAACCAAGTGAAAGTGTCAACTCTCTTTAAAAACAAAAGACATAAGTTTTGGATAACTTGCTATTTAACCTACAAATGGTAATAGTGATAATTGTGCTGTTTTAATATGCGGGTAATTGATTTTACCATGTCAATTCTGCAATAAAACCTTTGTATGATTCAACCACATGCACACAATGTGCACAAGCCAATTGTAAAACAAACAACAGTCATGAAGCTTTGGAACTGTATGTTCATGACTTCTAAGAAGGTCCGGCTACATGAAGTAAAGTCTTAAGCTCTGTTGTTGCAGCGAAAAAGCTTCCTTTCCTTAACAGATGCTACTTAAAGAAGTTATACTGTTCTCTATATAAAACACCGACTGCAAATGATGTGTGTCAATTCTACTATACATTGGAGAATAAAGGATCAAAAAAGCAACAGTCCTGATGCTATGGCATTTAAAAATCATGACAACGTTGAAGCAATGGCCTTTTTTAAAGAATTATATTAATGCCCTTAGTGCATCGACAATTTCAGTAGCAAGGCATTGGGAGAAATACAGAGAAAGTTACTTGTATACAGAGTTGGACTAAAATCCATTTTCTCTTTGAGATTATGAAAATCACCTTTGCGCTGTTCATGTCTCTGGTTTTCCGCGCTTTTTCCCCCTGCGTGTTGCTCTTGGAGCGTGAGCATTTTTACGTTATTCGTTTAAACAGGTACTAACCTTTAAAGCTGGACAGAAAGTGATAGATCCAGCTTATGCTGGATTTTAAGCAATAAACCTCTCTGTGACTCTAGACATATAGACACATAGCTAAACATCTAGTAAGCTTGTCTTTCTCATGTTTAAACAGCTATGTCCATTGTGTTTGAGAAATGACTGCACACTATCTGAACTCAAAACGCTGAGAGATTGCCTCCATTAGCTCTTTCTTGAGCAACCGGAAGGCCAAGACAGAACCAAACATTTCAGCCTTCACCGCTGCAAGTTTTTCCAACATGCTCATTTGTAGATGCTCCAGCAAAGTTCTCCAGCCCTTTGCTCGTTTGCAAGTCTGGTTGCTACACACTTGCACACCCACATTCTAAAACACTGCAAACTGAAAGTGTAAGTCGGATACATGAATGTAGCCCAGCACTGAAGAACTCGAATAAAACAGCAAATCAGAAAACACTGACATTAAGAGGAAAGTGACATTAAGATAGGCACTTAACCCTTTGATGACCAATGGACATATTTATCCCATACTTTTAAATGGACCCCAAATGCGATTGAAACAATCTACGGTCCTGAAAGGGTTAATGATGCACAGCTGCAGGGTTACTGCTTATTCATTAATTTTATTAAACATCGTCAGTGCCTTAATGGCTACATTAGCGACAGACACAAGAGTAGTATCAACACACTGGTCTCGGGCCAATTTAGACCAATTTTTAACCATTTGGCCTAACATGGGAGGAAACCGGAGCACCCAGAGTAAACCCCCACGGACACGCAAGGCCCCCACTGACAGAGTCTGGGGATCAAGCCGGGGATCTTAGATCTATAAGATGGTGGTGGCACCAAACAACCCATCGTGCCACCCCTCTAGGTTACTTACAGGTGCTGGTACTTTGATTTGTGGAAAAAATGAGTCTCGTTCACCTGAATATGAGTATAGGTGATCTTTGCACATTTTCTGATGATTTTATATTGATTTTCTATTAAAATACAACACAATATGGATGCAAGCATGCAAAACCTAAAACCGCTTATGGAAGAAGGCAATGCTGTACCAAGTTTGCCCCACTACCCCATTCATTTATTGTTAGTGCTAATACATGATCGTCCCAATTTATTTACACAGCAAACCAAACGCAAGCAGCTTATTTAAAAGCAAAACATTTTGCATAAACCTCTGTGAACGCGGTATTGACAAAAAAATACTCCCTCAATCTTCAATGTATAGCCATCTGATGTGTAGCCATCTGACTGGAGCTTCATCTGTGTTGCTGGGTTTGAAATACACTGCCTGGCCAAAAGAAAATCACAGTTTGGATTCAACTAAGCAAATTTTTAAGAGCATTTGATTTGAATAATTACGCAGTGATTAACACATTTCAGCTGGCAACATTTACTTTCACCTTAACTGATGAGTAGCTTCTAATTTCTTAAACAATCATGTCAGAGAACGTTTCCCGTGGCTCTGGAAAATACGTTACTTTCTTTCACAAGGCTCAAATTATTGGCCTGTAATAAATTTAGCTAAGAAAAACCTAAGGAGATTGCTGGAATTGGATTAAAAACTGTCCAATGCATTATTAAAAGCTGGAAGGATAGTGGTGAACCATCAAATTCGCAGAAGAAATGTGGTCGGACAAAAATTGAGTGACTGTGCATCCATCAGAACACTGCTTGTTAGTGAGGCTAAGGATCATAAAGACCGGATACAATGTTATAATGTAAAAATACTATCATAAAAAAAAAATATTATGAATGCGTGAATGTTTGTCCAGGCAGTGTACTTCACACTTATTTCAGAGACATTTTCTTGGCTATGTTTTATGCCCTGGAATGCATTTTAACTGCGGAAAAAATAAATGGAGTTTATCCATTCGATTGTAATACCTACTGAAAAAAACTCCCCGTTTTTTCTTCTTTTGTGTGTTTTTATTAAATGCATTACATTTGTTTGTCCCAGTAGCACTTCTTGGGGGCAGCCGGGCTCCCCCAAATGACTAGTAAGTTAACTTACACACAGCGACAATGCACATTTAGGTAGAAAGCAATTCTGGTGGGGTTTGAACTAATTGTGGCAAGGATCAATTAGTTAAGATGGAAACATCAATCGATGTGGTAAATGTGCATTCTGACATGCCTCTTGTGTGACATATGTGAACGGTTGGGTGAGTTATTGGGTTGAAATTATGCTAGGGCTGTTCAAACGCTGTGAAATGCTTACGGTTGTGGAAAAATATGCTTGGAACAACGGTGTATCGTTGTTGTATTTCAGCTAAAGGAAACTGCTCTTTCAAGGCATACTACAACAACTATTCTGAACAAAAGCTATATACACCAACATTTGAGTTACATTTTAAAGTTAAATCTATGTTATTGAGGAGGATGCACCGACTAATTGGCTTCTACATTGCTCCCAAAAAATAGGGAATATTACATTATGGGATATTTCATTTTTCGTGAGCAGCATATTTAATACAAATGAGCAATGTCAATGCACAAAAAGGAATACATACTAGAATACAAAACAACAAATAATGATGTTAACACAATGATTAAGTCCAAATAAAAGCAAAAGTGATTTGAAGCAACATATCAAACAAATTTCAATCTCCAAACACATCACCAGGAGGAAGTGATGACACTGGATGCTGGATGTCCTTTTGATGGGTGGGAGGGTGGTAACCCTTATAGATTATATTTATAATCCTACAAAAGACAGTGTTAGGAAGAACCTCTTCGGAAATGGTTCCAATATGTTTTTTTTAACTTGATGTGATAAAGAAACTAGAAGCTATAAGTTAAAAAAAAACATCATGGTTGAAATTGTTTATTTATATTTATATATAATTTGTATCATAAGTGGTATATCTAAAGCCTATAAAAATGCACTAAACTATTTTTGTTCAACTAGTAATCATCCAAATGCTGCATCTTTATGTCCAAATATGGACATTCTACCAGTGCTTTCTCCGAGTGATTGTTTTACAGTGGTGGTACCAGAGCTCTGTCTGTTGGTGTACATTAAAACCTGGATGAAAGGCAAGCCATTCTGCAAGTGTTTTTTAGACTAGTTGTTATTGGTTAAATCTTATGGATTACATCAGACCTTAGGTTTCTGAGGGAGGGGGTATGATTTCACATCAAATCTACTGGCATTATAACACAAATGAATTCAGTTAGCAACCTGTGAAAAATCATTTGGTGCTACCTGGCTGGAAGTGATTTGATTTATCGTTTTTGGTATGACACATGCCGTCCATAAGGATCATGTGTTGAAAAAAAATAACCAAATATGTCTAAATTGCACATTTTTAGAAATATGGATGAGTTGTTATTTGCACAAAAAAAGGTATAGCATAGATCATTAAGATCTGACTACTTCTATGTATGTGAGATCTGATTTAAAGTATATAGCCTGTTCTCTCTTCTCTAATTAAAGGTACAAAATGGTCGTTTTGATGCTTTTTAACACAGTTTAGATTATATAAGTGTGTTCAAATTGACACTGTGAGGCCCTGAGCAAAACACATAATGCTCAATAGACATGCACTTCTACCAGAAATTTGTCGGCCCATAAGATCAAGTGGTTTGCATTTAGTTAAAACACTTCTACTATTCACCACACCTTAGTCACATGGCTGGTAGCCATATGGTCCCTTTGCTGTGGTTTGGTGTGGCTTCAACCATGAAATCGTTGTGCCTCAGGTTCTGTCCTCTTAAGGACTGTGGGCAGGCGTCTGTGTTTAGAACTGTATCCAGGAAGCTGTGGTGTAGCATTTGTTCAATGTTGGGAACGTGTGACTGGGGGGACACCTGCTACCGGCAGTAGACATTGCGAAGTCAACCATCATTGGCAGTGAAATGTCATTTCATGTCTTTCTTTAACCTGAGCAAGATCAACAAAATTTGATCATTTATGATTTGTTTATCAGATTATACAAGAAAGGGAAAGTTACCCTTATGCTTGGCTTGAGGTTTTTGACCTACTAACCTCCCACAAAGTGGAAAATATAAAAACTAAACTGAGACAGCGACTCAAAAAGGGAAACTGATAAGGGACTTGGAATGGAAACTTTTTAAAAAGGTAACCACATTTAAATAATATGTCCTAATACATGCCTTTCTTTTTTTTACAAATTTCCTAACGTCATTAGAGTAAATGTATTAATTCATTTATTTATTGAGGAAAATGGTCTAATATTACATAGCTTTACTTCACAAAGTATGTGAACCCTTTGTATCAGTATCATGTGTGACATTTCATAGCTTCTCGTGCTGGAACGCAGTGCTTTTATTCCAGACGTAATGCTTTTCGTTTAAATGAAAAATTCTGTTTAGATGTCAAAATGTTTTTACAATAACCTGCTGGCTTGCCCACATGCAATGTGACAGACAGCGTTCTGTTTGAAGAACAGTGGATTTCTCCTTGCAACACTCTTCTACATCAATACATTAAGTTTAATATTTCATTTGATCCTTTGATTCGTTGTTTTTTGTCTACTTTTTTGGCATAAGCAAATCTGATAATGTGTTAGATTATATTTATGCAGAAATACAGAAAATGTTAAGTTTATACAACTGGAAGAAATCCCCATCTGCATTACAACATTTTATAAACAGACACAATTGTCTAATTTGCTAATTTATTACTTAATAATGGGGCCAGTTTGTGCAAGTGTTGTGCAAGACTCTTGGTTACCAAAGCTTTTTTAGGGCTCCACTTTTTGTACGTAGTTGTTAAGGTTCTCGTCTGGTTCATCTTAGTCTTTGTGGTTCTGACTCTTCGTTAGTCTCCATCCTTAAGGCTTTCACTCTTTTTTTTTCATTTTTGACTTATTGAAAGATTATCCACTAAAGAGTTAGGATGCTTTTAATATACTGTTTTCTTAGATTTTATACCCCAGTGTAGTAATATTTGTTACATTTTATTTGGGCATCCTCTCAAACGACTGATTTGTTCTATTTCATTTCTAAATATTGGAGATATTTATTCAAACAATTGGACTTTATAGTCACATTAAGAAAGATTGTGTCTGTTTCATTGTTATCTTCTGGGCAAACCATGAGTTGCCAGGGCTTAGGATAAGTTACAAAAAATCTAAAGCACCTGTGAATGAGAGCTAACGCTCGGATCAGAGGGGGAGGGAAAGGATGTGTGTGTGAGCTTCCTGTTTTGGTGAAGCAGATCTCAGATCAGCTCAAAGAGCAGCTTCCAGAAACTTCTTTCTGAGTTCAGCACAGTCAACACTGCACAGCAACACATCAACTGCCAGTTGTCACCACACTAAGCTCTCTGAATAATATTATACACGCAGCAAATCGAATGCACCACCTCCAGAGACAAAAAACACAGAGCACAAACCATGCCACTGTCAATGCTATACTTTGTCCAGCAATGAAATAGTGTCATACGTGGTCCTGAAGTGCTCCCTTTTCATGGATAAACTGGTATGGTATGTGACAAGGATTGAAAAGAGAGCAAGCAAGTCAACACTTAAATTTTTGCTTGCACGAGTGGTGCGGGTATGACTCATGGAGAGAAAGAAAGTTTTATATTTTCACATACTTGTGTAGGTAACAAGGAAACTGTTGGAGTTATCAGAGACAGAATCAAACTCCTGTGTTCACTCATTTTACACACCTGCTTCCATACAAGTGGTCATGCAGGGCCTAACCGGCAGCACGGGGCACATGGCAGAAATTTCTTGCACAAACCAACCATAAATAGGCCACATGTATAGTCTGTTGTGAAGCACATGCACGCATACTTACTTTAGAGATGCCAATCGACCTAATTCATGTCTTTGGAATGTAGGAGACATGGGGTGAACATGAACTCCTAACAGGTATCACTGTGCCGCTGTGCCACTTTGTACTTAAAAAAAAGAAAAAATCATTTAAAAAATTGTTTTAAGGACATTTAAAATTAAATCGATTTTGCAAGTTGGTACTACGCCTGACTGTTTACTCTGAAAATGAAATATAGACAAATAATTTTTACATTGCATTTCAAAACAAAATTAAGCTTAAATTAAGTAAAATATTCCAAAGTGTTCTGACACTTGCTTTTAGAATTTTTTGGAGACTGACTTCATGTCCTCGGCCCCTTAACGTCTATCAATTTTGTAATCTGACCTAATTGAATAGCTTTGTTCTAGACTGATTACAGTCACTCAGTACTGATGAATTTCAGACAGATAGCGCTGGAAACACATGGACCAAATCCTTGCTCCTCCAATCATGTGAACAAATGGATTTTTAAAAGAATAATTTGTATCATATAGTTCAAGCAAATATTATAATAACACAGATAATGATTGCTTTTTTTCTGCAGTATTTTGAGTAGGGGTTAAACAGTAAAGTTGGCTAATAAGTTTGCCAAATTGGAGCTTGAGATGGGTGGAGTTAAGGCAGTTCAGAAAATGTACTCCCTGAAAAAGAAAAATCTGAAACTCACCACTTCCAAAGCAACTGATCACCAAGGGTGCGGCAATATGTGTAGATAGAGATAAGCTGAGAAAAGGTGACTCAATTATGTGAATTTCTAATTATTTTTTTTCATTGCTCATTACTATTTTACTGAGCGTAAGCGCATTCAGCAGTGCTACAGCTTAACTGAAAAAAAAATTAGATTATGTATTTCTGATTCAGCAGTTCAGAGTACTATGAATCTCTCTTCAGTGGAGTCAGTGTTTACTGACTGTTTTCAGTGTTTACTGACTGTTTTGTGACTATAGTACTACATACTACATACATAGGGTTCTTTACCCTGTTTGTTTAGAGGTCTTTAAATGCCATTACCACACTTCTATTAAATATCACTTTGTTCTGCATCAAATACCACCAACATATCACACTATACACCTCTGGTTCTTGGCTCATATACAATATCCCCTTTTAAAATTAAAAATTTGAAGTAAAATGTTTTTGTTTAAATAACAACTGTGGACCATGCAGTTAGAAATTTAAAAAAAATGAAAACCAGCAAGCATCTGATTTCGTCTTACAAACTTCCTAATGTCCTAAATGATTTTTTATCAGGGACTTGCACTAAATAGGTGTTAAAAATGAACTAAATTTAATCGCTTTTTATCACAGAACTTTTTTTGCAAGATC
This sequence comes from Parotocinclus haroldoi, assembly GCA_034779995.1. Classification (NCBI taxonomy): domain Eukaryota; kingdom Metazoa; phylum Chordata; class Actinopteri; order Siluriformes; family Loricariidae; genus Parotocinclus; species Parotocinclus haroldoi. Next base: position 18,178 of record JAUZST010028921.1, on the reverse strand, counting down.
CACCATATCCAGGCTAAATGCAAACCAAATCTAGCCACACTTTTTAAATGGCATGATAGCATTAGAATGGTAATTGTTTTGTACATCTGAATAAATATTTTCACACAAGTATTAAATGTAGTAGTATTAAAAGACTAGTATTTATTAATTATGGTAAATTATCTTTACTTCACAAAGTATGTGAACCCTTTGTATCAGTGTCATGTGTGACATTTCACAGACGGTACAAGCTTCTTATGCTTTAATGCAGTGTTTTTCTTTCAGACATTACGCTTTTCACTTAAATAAAAAATTCTGTTCACGTGCTTGCAAGCGGAGCTTTACATTACTGAGTAACTAAGCCATTAAGGCTTTGCAAATTATGTAAATTATTTTATATTAGCATGAAAATTGTATTTGTATATATCATACAGACTATGAATGTTCTTTTGGTAAATTATACGTACGGTATATTAACCTGCTACTTCTGCATTGTTTGATGGATTTGTTTGATTTGTATGATAAATTAGGCATATTATGGAGGAATTTCTCCAGGCAGATTTAGCTTTTTGTGGATTTTGCTTTCCTAGATTATTCCTAGAATCACTACAGCTCCACGAGCTAACACGGACCTTCTTGATTTTGCTTAAATGAAAAAGTTCCAAAAACCTCTCACGTAGTCACCAGAATGACACTGCCATGCTTTATTTCTCATAGTAACATTTCATATTTATCACTGCACTCAATGTTTTTGTCTTTAGACTAAAAACATCTGTCTGAACTCCTTCCATCATGATCGACCCTGCGGCTGACCTGCCCTTCTTTTATGGCAGCATCAGCCGCTCAGAGGCCGAACAGCACCTGAAGCTGGCAGGCATGGGTGATGGCCTCTTCTTACTGCGCCAGTGTCTGCGCAGCCTGGGAGGCTATGTGCTCTCACTCGTATGGAGCCTAGAGTTCTACCACTACCCTGTGGAGAAACAACTCAACGGGACTTATTGCATCTCTGGCGGTAAGCCACACTGCGGCCCAGCTGAGCTCTGTGAATTCTACAGTAAGGATGCAGATGGCCTGGTGTGTACGCTCAGAAAGCCATGCCTCCGCAGTGCTGAAACTGCAATCAAACCTGGCGTATTTGACAGCCTGAGGGACAACATGTTGTGCGAGTATGTCCGGCAGACCTGGAACCTGGAGGTAAGTAATTGGGTTTAGGTAAGTGGTCAGGACAATGGAACAACTACTACCCAAAATAATACAGTAGATGTGCCTAATCTGTGACATCAGTTCCTTTGTGAATGTAATTTGGTTTATCAGGGTTCAGTAAAACAAAACTCTATTCGCAAAACCAGTCAAATAAGCTAAAGATACTATCTGTTGACAAACATCGTCATATAGTGAGATGGGGGGTTCGTTTCTTCATGGAAAACTCGTTTTCATTTTCATCAATTCTGACCAACGTTTGCATTAAATATCTTGACACGGTTAGACAAATGTGGTTCTTTTTTGTTAGAACTAAAAAACAGTAGCTCAAATGTGCGTCACAAGTTGACCAAATATTTTACAAACGTCTGTTCAGGGAAGAGAACTTTGCGGTCACCATTTGGATTTTAAAAGTAATGTTGAACCCTGTTTGGTTTATTCAATTAAAATTTGCAGTTTTATACAAGTTATAGTGTTCATGGTATTTGAGCAAAACACAAGTGTGTGTCGAAGTGGGGTGGGGGGGCTCGATAATATTCTTTTTTTTTTAAAAGATGAACATGGCAGAAAAAGTTTGGGAACCATTGTTGTAACCTACGTCAATTAAATCTATACTCACTGTAGATAGAGTTTGTGTTGTCTTGTAAGGTTCATGTAACACACTGCCCAGGCTTTCTCAGTTGCGCTCAATGTACAAACTCACAAAGAGGATTTGTGTGTGGCTGCACTTTTGCTATGACACACATAACAAAACACATTTACACAAGCAATTGTTAAGCTGTGCATTTTTCATTATTTTCAGGGTGAAGCCATGGAGCAGGCTATTATCAGCCAGGCTCCTCAACTGGAAAAGCTGATAGCAACCACAGCCCACGAGAAGATGCCCTGGTTTCATGGAAAGGTTCCACGTCAGGAGGGTGAGCGGCGCCTCTACTCAGGCTCGCAGCCAGACGGCAAGTTCTTGTAAGTCATGCCTCACTGTAGAAATGTAGCATTTTTGCAGAGGTAAAGCACAAGTATTTTTTAAGTATGTGTACTTTGCTTGATTATTAAATTACTTCTGTAATGTAATATTTTTTTATTTTAATTACTCTGACTTTTTACTTACTACATTGTCAAAACAGGTTTGTTTTTTAGCTTTATGAATCTATTTAGTTATCGATTCATTTATATTTTTTTGTTTAGGCGATTATAGTCAAAAATCAGAATTGACTTTTTAGAGTAGGAGGGGGAGGGGGAGAATCAGCAAACCTGGTATTTGCTTCAAGTGACGATTCAGGAGCAAGAAGGCAATCACATGAAACCATGGATCCCAAGAAAAGAGACAGCTTGACATTCGTAATTCGGGTGCTTCATCTTAAATTAAAAACAGATAAGAAAAAGAATACTTTTTCCGTCCCCCGACGAAACAAGAGCTCATTGTATTTAAGAGATCGCTACCCAGTCTGAGAAAGCACACTGAAATAAGTAGTGTGTAGGTTAGGTACGTTTTTAAGTTGCTTTAGTCCTAAAATTTGGTGCATTAAGATCCTTATATTTATTATGTAAAAATCTGAAAATTATCATATCATTGAAATGCCTCTTTCAATGTAAAGTCTTTAATGAATAAAACATCTAATATCGTATATAATAAGTTTTGCATAATAATATTTTAATAAGTAGCGTATTGGACTGCTCTATACAATTGGTAAGGCTGCAGTCGGTGAAGCTGCATTCGATGCAGTCGATGAAAACTATTGTTTGGGTTAAATTGAAAGATTTAGGTCCATCATGTCTAGTTATGAGCTGTTTAGCAGCACAAATTGCAAGATCATTTTTATTTTGTTTTGCTGTGCTTTAGGTAAAAATGTCATTTAAAGGCAGTGTCAAGGATGCGTACCTCCTACAGAGACATAATTTAACTTTTCTTTACTTTAAGTACATTTAGTAGCATGCACTCATACTTCTACATGAGTAAAATATAGAAACCATACTTAAGTAAAGAACCTGCAAATTTTTGCCACCTCTGCATTTTTGTATATCAACTGTTGAAGATTTTGTCTGTAGATAAAGAGTTAACTAACGAGATTATAGTAGCACTTTAGGTCACAGTGTTCTGTACACTTTTGCACATACAGAGGTGTAAAGCGTTTCAAATCCAGCTTAGTTTAATTCAACATCAAACACACTATATACTGTCTGACTAAAAACTGAAATCAATTTTAAAAATGTCATACATGTCCTTTAAGAAGGTATTTCTGTTTTTATAAGTGGATGCTCCTTTTCGTAGTAGAACAACTTAGATTTTCGTGCTGTGCAATTTTTATTCTTACGAAAGCTACTGTGATTTCATAAAGTACTCCTTCACCTTTTTCAGCACCTTCCCTGTTTATACATTTTTCAAGACATTTTCTCAAATTACACAGGGCAAAGAAGTATATTAAGATGTGTTGTGTGGAGCGCTGCATGAAAAACGGTTGTTTACTATGATGGAATAAGTAGACATGCATAACCTAGTATAGATGGAACTGATAAAAGTTTCACAAATGTGCTCATAAATCATCTCATTAACAACATGGAGGTTTAACCAGCCTTATTTAGTAAGCATGTGTGAGAGAGAAAGCCACATGTAAGCAACACAAACCCACAAACAGAAACACACACTTTAATCCAGACCGGGGTTTGAGGCACAAATAGTTCAGACAGTGGAAAGAAAACTTGGTAACATACAACGCACAAAGCTTTTTGGGCAATGTGCTCATTGTAAATGTTCTAACATTAGAACAAGTAAGTAAACTTTGAAATATTTGGAATGTTTTATTTAATTAGAAACAGTCCAGATCTAAGCAGACCCTGGCATCTCATGAAATTTATACTATAATCAATACCAGCTTGGGTTTGACGTCTTTATCTTTACTTTTAACTGGTTTCTCCAAGAGCAAAGAACTCATTTATATTCCCATATATAAAAGCAGCAAGTTACATGTATTTGGTTAAACGCTGGTTTAATCCTTTCCTTACTGTGTACTTTTCATTTGTTGGGGAATTAATAGTGACTAGACTAGAGGATTATTTTTGTTTTTAGATTTGTACATAATTTACAAGTCATTTTGACCATGTAAAAGTTACATGTAAATTATAGATATTTAGAAGAAATAAATTATGAGCCATAATTAACTGTGGAAAGCAATAGCTTACCCTAAGCGGCATTGCAGAGGCACTGTTGAAAGTGTTGGAACAAGCTCTAGAAATTCTAGGTTAGTTCTGTAAGCCAACAGCAGGCCGGTTTTGTTCAAAACAGTTCTGGGTTTGTCTATGCAACGTAGCAAACTAGGTTTCTATTATTTTGTTATTCTTGATTAGTTGCTCACATTATTGACCCAGATTTCTGATCCATATATGTCTATGATCTATATATGTTGTAGATTGCATTGTGATTATTAAGAGTATTATTTCTGTAATTTGCAATAACTGCAGCTTATTTAATAAATAAATAATAATAAATAAATAATATGTGTATAGAAAATAAATAGAATTTCACAGAGCTCGTCACCAGGTTTAGGTTAGTGTTAGTTTATACTAAGGCCCATGTTTCACACCTCACACCTGTGAAACACAGCAGCTATATTTGAGGGGAGGTATGTCGGCTTTCTCAGGATGTTTTCCTCTCTTTAGGGTAAGAGAACGAGAAGAGTCTGGCACCTTCGCGCTGTCATTGATGTATGGTAAAACTGCATACCATTATCAGATCCTGATCGATAAATCAGGCAAATACTCAATGCCAGAAGGAACCAAGTTTGACACAGTGTGGCAGGTACTTTGTTTACACTTTATTTTGAGAAAACCATATTGACAGATATGTCTGTTAGTAAAAAAAACTTGCATTTGCATGATAATGTAAACATTAATTATTATAATGATGCTGTTCTATGGCGTGTAATCAAACTGTTATCACTAAATGTGCATCGTTTTTCTTGTAGCTGGTTGAATATTTAAAGATGAAACCCGATGGCCTGGTCACATTACTGCGAGAGGCCTGCGTGAATCAAAACAATGCCCGTAAGAAATCTTTTTACATATTAGGAACAGCATGAATGTAACCTTACCTTTAGGATCCCATTAATGGTAACAGCACTACAGTTATTTAGCAGGTTCCCTTATCCAAAGAGACTTATAGCTGATACTATTTTACATCCCAAGCCATTGTGGGTTAAGAGCTTCACTCAAGCTCCCAACACTAGCAGCTTGGCTTTAATGGGATTTGAACCCTGGGCCTTCTGGTTCATTATCTAGTACCTTAACAACTAGACTTCCACAGTCCACAGAACGTGCTTTGAATTTGCATTGAATGTACATGCCTATGACTAATGACTAAAATATACAGCATCAACATAACAATTGGCAAAAAGTAGAGTGCTTATGGAAAACCATACCCTGTCCATTTCTTTACCTTTTTCACATTACACAATGAAACAGAACTAAATTAAATCTGTTTTTTAAATCTGTGGCTGTTTTGTGCATTATAACCCTAAATTCCGAAAGGTGATGTTAAGTGAAGAAGGACAGTGAGCTTGGTGTGCGATCTGTCAGGTGATTACTACACACCAAGCTCACTGTCCTCCACTAAACATCATCTGTAGTGCTTTTGATTACTTCAGAATGAACGTGGTTATTTGAGAATTATACTACTAATAGACCAATGACACCAATGACATCAATCTCACACAAATATGGTCAATATTTAGCAAGTTTTGTATATTTCTCATTTTTGTATAAGTCTCAAATATGTATATATGATATCATATGACTTCTACTGCAAAATTTTGCTGCATTGAAATGGCAAGATAAAATTCCCATATCTGAAGCTTAACAGAATCTGGATGATAACAAAAATACAGTAATTCAAAACTCTAAATCTGTAAAAACTGTGAGTGGGTTAAGCTCCTTCTAATAGATTAGTATCCATTAGGGGAGATTGTGATTCCAAAGTAAAACCTTTTTCTAGTCCATTCGATCGTTGGTGAGTTTTGAATTACTGTATTTTTGTTATCATCCAGAGTCTGTTAAGCTTCAGATAAGGAAATGATATTCTGACATTTAAATGCAGTAGAATTCTTCACTCTGTATCTCTTCAACAGAGTTTTCTTCCCAAAACAAACTTTAGACTAATGTGCAAACACGATGATTTCAAAAGCACTGAGAATATGCATTAATAGCCATGTCCTCCATGAGTTCCTTTCATTAACACTAGAGATGGATTATTTCTTATCTCCATCAGCACTGCACATTGTGCTGTTTGTGTGAGTCTTTTCACCCACTACCGCAGTTGTGGCCAAAACTTTTGAGAATGGCACCAATTTTGGTTTTCACAAAGTTGGCTGCATCAGCTTTTGTGGCGGCGATTAACTGCAAAGTCCTTCCCTGCCATGAAAATGACCTTATCACAAAATGACTGCATTCCAGCACTACCAAATTACCTGCTTGGATCATTCCAGTGATGATCTTGGTAGCTCAGGACAGCTGATATCACTTTGTCATGCGTATGCTTTAAAAGGGTAGTGGGGCTTTTAAGTCTCATTCTGTTAACCACGGTTACTTCCAGTCATCATGGAGTTGCATCAAAAGAGTTTCACAGGTAAGGACATTGCTGCTTGTAAGAGATCACATCGATCAACCATTTGTCGGATCATCAAGAACTTCAAGGAGTGTGGTTCAATTGCAATGAAGGCTTTAGCGTGCCCAAGAAACTCAAGCAAGAAGATGCAGCTACGAGATGGGGTCACTACCAGTGCAGAGCTTGCTCAGGAATAGCAGAGGGCAGCTGTGTGCATCTGAACGCACAGTGAGATTTTGTCAAGAAGGGCAGCAAAGAAGTCACTTCTCTCCAATAAAAACACCAAGGACAGACTGACATTCTGCAGGAAGCATAGGCGTTGGACTGCAGAGGACTGGGGTAAAGTTATTTCTCTGATGAAGCCACCTTTAGACTGTTTGGGATCCAGGAGCAATTTGAAGATGCTTTGTCCAGCATGACGGAGCACCATGTCACAAGGCAAATGGCTCAGTGAACAAAACTTTTTAGGTCTATGCTCATGAAACCCACCAGATCTCAACCTCACTGATTAGATAAGAATGGGTTGCCATCATTTAAGATTTTGCCTAGAAGCTGTAAAAATATAAGTTTTTGCTTAAACTGGATGTATTTGTCAATACAGGCAGCACGGTGGCTGGGTGGGGTAGCACCGCTGCCTCACAACAAGAAGGTCCCGGGTTCAATCCCAGGGTGGAGCTTGGGTCCTTTCTGTGTGGAGTCTGCATGTCCTCCCCATGTCAACGTGGGTTTACTGAGGGGTGGGGGTACTGAGGTTTCCTCCCACAGTCCAAATACATGCATGTTAGGCTAATTGGTGTCTCTGAATTGTCATTGACTTGTGTATGCAAACACCCCAGCCGTGTAACTGGTAACAGCTGCACGCCGGTCCCAAGCCCGGATAAATGGGGAGGGGTGGAGAAAGCAATGGCAAACTACTCCACTATCCTGCCGATATACTTCATGGATCACATCGATGAAAGACAGAAATGTTTGGAGATCCATGATCCATCAAGTGACCGAGTGTCGGCCGCGACTGTAAGGTTAATCCAATCCACTTTGTCAATACAAAGTTAACCATATTGAGTGCTTATTACTGTACTTCATTATACCATATAAACATCCAACAAAAGGTTCTAAAAAAAACGGAGGCAGCAAACTTTGTGAAAACCAATATTTGTGCAATTCTCAAAGCTTTGGGCCACGATTGTAGACATATGTCAACTATTGGTTTTACTGTGTTGTGTTTATAACCAGCTCCATTTATTTCTTCAATGTTTCTTCAATAACTTGTTTGGATGTGGTCATGGACAAGAATGTGTGTGCCATTTTTTATAAGACATAGCACCCCCATAACCATCCTCCAGTCTAATCTCTTTAATTGGAACACAGATTTTTGAGGCAGTCTTTAGTTTAGAGGTTTACATACTGTTGAATTATTACCCAGTTTGCATACAGAAAGAAATAAACTGTACCGTTAGCTATGATTAGTCAATACAGAAATACAGGTACTTCCTGAGAGTTCACAAATTCTCCCAGTAATTATGCATGATGAAATAGATTAGGACAATATCCCCTAGGATAAGTAAAGCTTGCTTGTTGGTCTGTCACTCATCAAATAGGCATAAAACACCATCCCACTACGTCCATCCTACCCTGATTAGGCACATTTTATAGGTATTGTACAAGGCAAATTGAATTAATCTCTGCATTCCCTTACACAGTTATGTAAGGTGAAGAATTCATTCATTTACAGAATCTGGTTCCTTACAGATTGAAGCAGTTCTATTTTAGAACCACAAAACTGACTAAGACTACATTTTGTGTTTTCCTGCTTCAACACACCTGTTTGTACAAGGGTACCAAAGTACACTGCTCACAAAAAGTAATGGATATTTTTTAATTTAAACATCTAAGATGCTGCTCACAAAAATTAGGGGTATTTAGATTTTTAAATAGAGACGTGTGCTTTAGAAAAGAAAGCACAAAAATGTGCAGACCATATTGTTGCCATGGTTGGAATTGTGTATTTGCTGCAGTAAATTGTATTGATTTAGAAGTTATTTATGCATGCCTTATGTCTTTGTCTGCTTTTCTCTTCAGAGACTCCAGCGGTTCCAGCAGCGGTACGAATAAGCAAAAATATTTCTCTGTTTATGATCTTTCCATCAATCGGATTTGCAGTCACTTCTCACCGTTTGCTTTTACTCTTTTTTTATAGAGGGCAAAGACCAGACCTAATGGTTACACGCCGCCCCCTCATGGTGAGTAAGTGTCGTCACAACACTTGGCGTTTATTTGCTGGCAAATAATGAAAATGACGTAGCTGTCTAGGCCATAGCCAGGGTTTGAAAAATAATCAGGTCCTGGATTAAGGAGTGGGCTATGACTGTTTAAGTTTAGTCAGAAAGACACATAAGTACAAACAAGTTACAAAAGTTATAGACATAGAACGAGACCCACAAATATTCAAGAAACAAATGTTATTTGTATTTTATGCAGGGTAGAAAGTAGATTTAAAAGTAGTTTTCTCGCTGCGTACTATTAATACAACTTTCATCACTTGATGTTGTTCATCACTTGACTTCATGCAACCTTGAAAAAAAATATTTCACTTTTAGCATCTCTGACTTTTCTCCTAAGAGTATTAATAATTATTCACATTAGTCATTTTCTGTTCTTGGCATTCTTTGACAAAGGAATAAGGACTTATATTTCTATAAAGTCACTTAAAAACAATGGAAGTTGTGGGTTGTAGGTGTTTAGGGATTGTTTCTAAAGTGTAATTGTTTATCTGGGTTTGCTTCCTGATCGTCCCTCTCTCCAGTATTCATGTAAGCTGATTTTGTTCAACCAAAGTAAAATAATAATTAAGGTAGAAAAGATAATACATAGGTATTGTACATAATTATTTTAACTGATCAAGTGGTCACTGTCACATTGTAGCAGGTTGCCTTTTTGGAATTTTTTTATATCTGCCTCCATAAAATAAAAATAAACTTAGTAACGCCAGATATCAGTCAGTTGTTATTAGCACTAAGTTCAAAAGCATCAGCATCTCTGATGGTATGGGGGTGTGTTAGTGCCCATGGCATCATGGTGTGAAGGCACCATTAATGCTGAAACGTAAATACAGGTTTTGGAGCAACATATGCTGTCATCCAAACAACGTCTTCTTTCAGGGACGTCCCTGTTTATCTCAGCAAGACAATACCAAGCCTCATTCTGCATGTGATACAACAGCGGGGCTTCATAATAAAAGTGTGGGTACTAGACTAGCCTGCCTGCAGTCCAGACCTGTCTCCCATTGAAAATATGAGACATTATAAAGCGCAAAATACAATAACAGAGACAGTTGTTGAGCAACTGCAGTTGTACATCAAGCAAAAATGGGAAAGAATTCCACCTTTAAAAATTCAACAATTAGTGTCTTCAGTTCGCAAACACTTATTAAGGGTTGTTAAAAGCAAAGCTGATGTAACACAGCGGTAAACATGCCCTTGTCCCAACTCTTTTGGAACTCTGTTGCAGATATCAAATACAAAATGAGTGAATATTTGCAAAAAACAGTAAAGTTAATCCGTTTGAACATTAAATAGATTGTATTTGTAGTGCATTTAATTGAATATGGGTTTAAAAGGATTTACAAATCCTCATATTCTGTTTTATTTGTTTTACACAACCTCCCAACTTCATTGGAATTGGGGTTGTAGTAGTAGCAGTGTTCTCATTCTAATCAGCATAATGTTTATATTACGACTATTTTCAGTTCCACTTGCAGTCATAGATAGACAAATTCTGCCTATGGACAGTGAAGAGTTTGTCAGCCCATATGCTGACCCGAAGGAGCTTCAAGAGAAAACACTCTTCATCAAGCGGGATAAGCTGATGGTGGATGAGGTGGAGCTTGGATCAGGCAACTTTGGCTGTGTCAAGAAAGGCGTGTATAAGATGAAGAGGTGAGTGCTGTCCGAGAAAGGATCTGGTCATTTAAGAGTGCATTTTTGAGAGTTGTGCTTTTTTCTCTCAGCAACACTCACTGGTAACTATCCATGTAGGTGTGATTCTACTACTGCTCCTCTGCCACTGTGCACACTTATTTTCTGTATTGTCATATATTAAAAAAAAAAAGATTGTATTGAGCATGGGTAAGGTGGCACTAGCCCACCACCTCGTTTACCCTGGTTTGAGCCCTGACTGTACATTCTGGTTGACTTGGGCATCATACAGGCAAAATGTGGCTGTGCCAAAAGGAGCAACCCTTTAGCCAGTCAGATGCAGATTCACCTGATTCTGTGAAGACAGATTCAATATGTTCATGGATTTAATGAATGCCAGTTATAGTATAGCTCTGCTGTTTACCCTTCCTCAGCAAGCACATTGATGTGGCCATAAAGGTGCTAAAGAGTGAGAATGAGAAGGGAGTAAAGGATGAGATGATGCGGGAGGCTGATATCATGCACCAGCTGGACAACCCCTACATCGTACGCATGATCGGCCTGTGCCAAGCGGAGGCTCTGATGTTAGTGATGGAGATGGCCCCAGCTGGGCCACTCAACAAATTTCTCTCAAGCAGGAAGTATGATTGCATTTATATTACTTACTTAACTTAACTTACAAGTTACAGATATAACATATTTATATATAACATATTTATTGGGTTTAATAGTATTTTTAATAGCCAGGTGGGTAGGGGGGGCTTCATGTTAGGACAATTCTAAGGGCTTGTGATTGACAGGGGCCCTAATAATGTATATTTTCATAAGGCCCAACATCCCTGGCAGCAATCCTGTTTTTTTTTTTGGGTAAAAGCTGCCATAACCAAGGTTTCTATGCAAATTCAGTTCTAAGTCAACCTGCCAGAATGAACCTGCACTCTAAACAAATGCATACAATATGTAAGATTTACTTATTTAGTCTGTATTTTATACAATAACGGCATCAAATGTGTCCGGAACTCCACACCAATTTTCAGCAGAAAAGTATTCAATTTACAACGGGTACAAATCTTTATCTTTGTTATAGTACCACAATATATAGGATGCAATCATGTAGTCTACAAATTAGTCATATATTCTCATTTTAGTTGGTGTATTTTCCTTGTCGATGTCCATTTGAATATTGGCTGTCTAAAAACAGGGATCATAATGTGTAAAAATGGCGCAACATTAGTAAACTTGCTTTAACGTTAAAGGAGATTAGTACTAAATATCAGTGTGGTAGGCATAGGTGTTTAGTGCACCTAAGGAACAAAGAAGGTCTTTATGGGGCAAATAACTGAGGTGGGCAGAATCTGAATTTAAAATAGCTACAAAAAAATCTCACTTGGTTACTTGTAGGTGATCTATTCACCTGAGACATTGACAGAAACCGTTGGTATTTTTTCATCTGTGGCTATTTGATTTTTCACTTAGCATTATTCATTTACATTACCAGGTCTTGTGTTTAAATAGTAAGTAAAAGGTGAACTTTTTATTTTCCAAGCTTTGTGTTAACATACTGTACAGTTGCATTCTGTAACCTGTTGAGTTAACAATAATGTTAATTACATATATAAATACATAATTTATATATACATAATTGTATTTATAATAAATAAAAACATAAACAAGGTGGGCCAAATGAATATAGTGTATAGTTTAAGCACCTATAAATGTAGTGCTGTATAAACTAAGAACTCTATGGGGAGAGACTGTTATTTTCTAGTTATCCTTTATAATAGACATGTGCATTTGTGTGTGCTATCAGAGATCAGGTGTCAGTGGATAATATAGTGGAACTGATGCATCAAGTCTCATTGGGCATGAAGTATTTGGAGGAGAAGAACTTTGTGCACAGAGATTTGGCAGCGCGTAACGTGTTGTTAGTCAACCAACATTATGCCAAGATAAGTGACTTTGGCCTCTCCAAGGCGCTCGGCGCAGATGACAACTATTACAAGGTAAAAACTGTGTGTATGATATAACTGATTGGTTTATTTCTTATTTCGATGTTACAGTAACACATATATATCCCAAGCTTTTCAAACAATTAAAGACTATATGTATGTCTAGGCACGCACATTAGGCAAATGGCCACTAAAGTGGTATGCTCCTGAGTGCATCAACTACCACAAGTTCTCCAGTAAAGGTGACGTTTGGAGCTTTGGGGTTACTATGTGGGAAGCCTTTTCCTATGGAGGAAAACCTTACAAGGTATTATTTTCATTGGTCTGACAATGCAGCACTACAGTGACATAAAACTAATACTTCTTTTTGACGGCCATTAATGTAATGCTCTGTATATAGGGACAAAAAGAAAGTTTACAATCACATTTTTGAATCAAGTCAGATCATTTATTCTGGCTGCATTTTTAAAATATGTTACTATGTTACTGGCCTGCATGGGGGATTATCATGTGAAATTTAACATTAAGCTTTCAATACAAAGCTGCCTTTTCAGCATCCTGTGTCATCATATTCACAACATTTCAGTTGAGAAAGGAATCCTAACTAAAATGTATATAAATAAGAAGAAACTGTGAAACTATTCATTCAACTATTGTCTGGTTAACAGATTAAGATAAGTATGACCTTTATCTGATCAGACAACTGTATCCGCATTGGCCTTATTGGTTGACTTACTAATTTCTACATTAGATTCACATACGTGTCCGAAAAGTAGAAAATAGCAGGCCAATTAAATAAATTAAAAATATATTATAATCTGCTTTTTACTTACTGAGGAAATGATTCACTATAAAATACCGGTAGTGGCAAAAGTATGTGAGCTGATTAGCAGTTAGTTTGAAAGTAAAATTAGACATCAGATGTTTTCAGTTGGTGAGATGACACTTATGTTTGAGTTGATGCAGGCTGAAAGAGGTTACAAAACCATCCCTTAAGAGACTGGAGTCAACAAGTCTTTAGAATTACATATTATACCAATATGATACTATTATTAGTATGATATTATTATACCAATATATACCATGTGTGAAACATGCCACCTGTCATGTGATTCTGATTTACACCAGCAAATTCTAAAAAGGAATGTTTTGAAATGGTGAAGTCAAAGGGCTGACCTTAATATAATAGAAATGGCATATAATATATAATATACAATTTATATATTGGGCAGCACGGTGGCTTGGTGAGTAGCACCACTGCTTCACAGCAAGAAGGTCCCAGGGTGGAGCGGTCTGGGTCCTTACTGGTCCTTACTCATCGTGTCTGTGTGGGATCACTCCGGGTACTTCTGTTACCTCCCACAGTCCAAAGACATGCGTGTTTAATCGGTGACTCTAAAATGGCCCTTAGTTTGTGACTGTGTGCATGATTCTGTGTGTGTTTGCCCTTTGATGGATTGGGACCCATCTTGGGGTTGTTCCTGCCCTTGTACTCAGAGTTGCTGGGTGGCCGCAGGCTGGCCCGCGACCCCATGTGGATTAGGCGAAAGATAATAAATGAATGAATAAAATGAATATAATAAATAATATATTTAAATATTAGTTAATATATAAAAATATTGTTAGGCACATAATAATAATTCTCTAGCCCACCCCAGGTGTGACCCATGTTCGAGTCCCTTCAGGCAAGGTCTGGCTTTTGTGACTGACGGAGCTTGGCCTGGTCAGGGAATCATCCTTTGGTTCCTTCCAGGTCATGCTTTGTCTGCACTTGTGTGTTTACCTGGATAGGCTACAGACCCTAAGATAAAGTTAAAATGTAAAAACATTAAGTGACTCTTACTGTGTTGCCAGTGAATATCTGCTAACATACAGTACCCATTCTCTAATATTCAGAAAATGAAGGGTCCTGAGGTGATCAGTTTCATACAGAATGGCAGTCGCATGGACTGTCCAGCCAACTGCCCAGAGCCCATGTATGCGGTGATGCTTGAGTGCTGGACCTACAAGTAAGTGAACATAATGTTATTAACTGGCATTACAGCTAGACTCTCACATCGATGAACCTTTCCTTGATGCTTTGGGCCTCCCTTGCTTATTGTGTTAGTTCTTGCATGTGTGTTTGTCTTTTACTTTGTTAATAAATATACCCCTACCAGTGTTTAAGTGCACCTAAGTCTCCAACAATTCTGCCAAGTGTAATAGTTAAATTAAGGTGACATTACTGTGAATTAATTAGTCTTCATAAGTGAGGTTGTGAGTTCAGAACACTAGAAAAGTAACTTGCTGGTTCTGTTCTCTATAGATATGAAGAAAGGCCAGGCTTTGTGAAGGTGGAGGAGAAAATGAGAACCTACTATTACTCCATTTCAAAGAAGCCTAAGCCAGAAGAAGCAAATGGAGAAGCAGCAAAACCAGCTGATTAAGCAACTCAGATCAAGGTTTCAGCACTGTGTATGTCATTTGCTTTACAGTGTACTGCTTGCCTTACACGTGCGAGTTAGAATGAAGGAATATTTACAATTGAGATTGGGATCCATCACCTGGCTTGCAGTGATTCAGGAGCTAAATGTACTCAAGCAGCAGCTCAGTGGTGATTCTCATTGAAATGCATGAAGGTCTTCAAGGTCTTTCTCTTTCATTCTGTTTGACATAATGCAGTTTAAACAGTTTTTCTATTTTAAGAAAGGTTTTCGGATCTTGCGTTTGTCATACTTCATGTTTTTCCACAAAGCTTTCGAGTGTAATGGTGGTAAAGCTGATTTATTTTGATCCTGATGTTTGGTGGTTAGTAATAAATTGTCTTCTTATGTTATTTAAGAAATGTCTTAAAAGGATGAATTGAAAGTTTTACTAACAATCTTTGATAGTCTCTGTTCTCTCTAAATATTTGTGATTTTATGTGTTTTGAGGTTCCATATTTGCGTTTAATAAAGTGTGCAAATGCAGAATGTCTTTGGTGTTTTAATAAACCTGTAATAGTCCCCTCAACCCCACAAAAAATGCCAGTTTCTTTATCAACATTGTTATTAAAACGTAAGTCACGCAGAAACATCGAATGCCATGTAAGGGTGATTTTAAATTGGTCTGACTCACTGATTAGCTTACTTTTTCCAACTATAAAGTACTTTTTATGGTACTTTACATTTCCTTATCTATGTAGTTATTTTTTTTTTATTTAAATGTAATTATTTTCCAACTTGCCAAACAATATGATAATGTAGACTTAAAACGTAAAAGCATCATTGTAATTATAAAAGAAACTACTTCTTCATCTTTTGCCATTTTTCCCAAACCATGCCATTTAATAGCCTGATGTTTTATGATGTAATTAAAATGGCAAGGGTAACAGCAAAATGAAATCCAAATATTGCCCCCCTTCCTTTTTTTAATCGTAAATAGGACCAGGTAGGACTCCACATTGACTTGAGATGACTTGTGCTTTGTGACATGGCACATAGATGATGGTAAACTGTGGTCATAAAGGGATGGACATGGTAAGCAACAATGCTCATGTAGGCTGTGTTAGTTAAATGATTCTTAATTGGTATTAAGGGGCAACAAGTGCCACGAAAATATCTCCTAGCCCTTTACACCACCAACGGCAGCCTGAACCATTGATGCAAAACATCATTTACCCAAAAATTCCGGCCTTACCATCTGACTACTACAGCAGAAATTAAGACTTATCAGACCATGCAACTTTCTCCAGTCTTCTGGTGGGCCTGTCTGATTGTCACTTCCACCGTCTGTTTGGATCTGACAGGAGTGGTCTTCTACTACAGTAGCCCATCTGCAGTTTGACATGTTGTGCGTTCAGAGATGCTCTTTTGCATACCTCGGTTGTAACGAGTGATGATTTATGTTACTGTTGACTTTACATGAGCACAAACCAGTGTGGCAATTTTCTTGTGACCATTTTCACGCAGATAACTCCTGTAAAAATCCCAGTTTCTGAACTGCTCAGACCAGCCCATCTAGCATGAACAGCCATGCCACATATATGTGATTTAAAGCACGTTTCATTAGCATTCTGATGCTCAGTTTGAACATCAGCAGGTCATCTGGACCATGCAAAGATGCCTGGTCAAAGTTGCTGGTCGCTATATTGCCAAAAGTATTCACACGTCTGACTTCACATGCATATGATCTTGAGTGGAATCCCATTCTTAAGCCATAGGGTTTAATATGATGTTGGCTCACCCATTTTAGCTATAACAGCTTCAACTCTTCTGGCAAGGCTTTACACTCAGAAGCACATTTGTGAGGTCAGACACTGATTTTGGACGAGAAGGCCTGTCTTTGCAGTGTCCTCTCTAATTAAACCCAAAAGCTGTTCTGTTGAGTTGAGGTCAGGACTCTGTACAGGCCAGTCAAGTCCTTAAACACCAGACTAGCTCATGCATGTCTTGAGATAATGAATTTGTCAAAAATCTCTTGGTATACTGAAGCATTGAGTCCCTTCAATAGAATTAAGTGGCCAAACTCCTGAAACACAACCTTACAGCATAAACCCACCTCCTCCAACTGTACACTTAGCATAATGCAGTCAGACAAGTAGTATTTTCCTGGCAACTGCCATTCATCACTCCAGATAGCAAGTTTCTACTGCTCTACAGTCCAGTGGAGGCATGCTTTACACCACTGCATCCAACTCTTTGCATTGCACTTGGTGATGTAAAGCTGTTCGGCCATTTTACGTGGCCTACCACTTCCACTACTGTTATAATGAGGAAATTTCATGGCTGGACTTCACTGAGGTCCTGAAAGTGTCACCAATGTTAGTCAATGTCTTTCACCAATGTTAGTAGAAGCTGATTTTGGATGAGAAGGTGCTTGATTTTAAACACCAGTGGCAATGTAATTGATTGGAACATCTGAATTCAATTATTTGGATGGAAAGGATAAGAGAATCGATTTGGAAATATGGTGTATTTGCAGTTGAAGAGGTGTACCTGAAGTGGCCTAATTTCGATGCAATGTTTACTTTGTCTTTTCTTCTCCATAGCAGTGAAAAACATATATGACAACATTATAATGATAACACAAAGTTGATATCACAATCACAGAGTGATTCAGTTTTCTCTAGGAACATACTTCAGATTCCAAAATGAAAACACAATTGCAAATGAACTCTTGCAAATCGCAAATGTCACCAAGGCTAACAAATAATCATCTTAGCAATCTGTCCAACGCCACTCGGTCCATTGCTGTCCTTAGCACCATATTCTCTGTCTCATTTTACTTCTGACTTTAAAATGTAATGTATGAAGTCTTAGTTCTGCATCAGTTAACAAATACAGTCGAATCCGGTTAATTGAACCACCGGTTAATGGGAGCAGCGGCTTATTCAGACCGAATCCTAAAGTACCGAATCCTATTATATACGTGTAATGTTATTCGCTTACTTGAACCAAAATTCCGTTTAATCGGACCAAAGAAGGTGAGAGCGAATAAGAAAAAGAGGCCACAAGTCGCCACTTAGAGCAGATACAAAGCGGGTCAGCGAGATATGGGAGGATTTTTGGGATCCCCGGGAGAAT
>JAUZST010028900.1:0-29764 GCA_034779995.1 Parotocinclus haroldoi | reverse complement strand
TTCCAAGGCATGGGTTAGGACAGTTACCATCTCTATGTGTCCCAGTATAAGATAGTGTGTGCTTATGTGTGTGCTTGCTTGTGTATGTGTGTGTGTGTGTGTGTGTGTGTGTGTGTGTGTGTGTGTGTGTGTGCGCGCATGGCATCTCGAGGGATGCTTTGTGCCCTGGGCTGCTGGTTAGTCCCTTAAACTAGTATGGAAAATGAGTATATTTGAAGTTACAGACAGTGCCGTTGCTGGAATAACACTTATAGTTTCTTCCTGTGCAATTAACATCCTGTCAGAACTCAGGTCAGGTGATGCTTGAAGGATTGCTGATCATCTCCTGGGGAATGAAGAGACCAATCCGGCTCAAAATCCAGGATGAGAAACAAATGCAGTGGGACAGCTCCAAATCTCCAGGATATTCTCCAGACCCAATCAGTCCACTTGGAAACAAGAGGTTAAATGAATATACAAACCGCATTTTAGTGCTAATTTAAATATTAACATGCCAACATCTGGTGTGCAGCTGTCCACAAGTCCACGGAATCGTCATGTACGTCACGTAATTCCATCAATGTACCAGCAGATGTCTTCATTCTTATGGGGCTTTTCTTTGGACTTTTGTTATTCTATTATTGTCAAGTGTCAATATAGAAAAAAAAGTGTCAAAATAGTGGATGTTTGTTTTCAGAGGTATGACACGCTGGGGAGAATTTGACAACCTCCATCACATTACTGAACTGGAAGAGAACATTCAAGATTCAGAGACTCTCAGCATTCAGACTCCAGGTTTAATTTTCATACAGAACAGTTTTTTTTTTCGGTGTTACCTGTTCAGGCAAGCAGAGGTCCAGCACCTATCCCAGAGAACAAAGAGTTAGCATGCTCTGGATAGACTATCCTTCCTTTAGTCACAGCTTACTGACAGAAAGCACCTAAACCTGGGACCTAAACCTAGGTCACAGCGATGTTGGCCTACCGTGTTAGACCACTGTTCCACTAGTTCAGCTATGCTTCAAAATAAGAAATAATAAAATGTTCTATACATATGAAGCAAATATAAATCAGAAGGCCTTAGGCTTTTGTGAATGTAACTTATTTTTTTCCTTCTTCAATTAGTGTATGAAAGCCAGACGCTAAGGGCACCACGGCCTGAGCCCATTATAGAGGAGAGTTCCTGCCTGTTCCGCACCAGAAGTGATGCCTTCCTGGTTAAGAAGAGAGTAAAAAGCAAGACAGCGGAGGAGAGACAGATGAACAGACAACACCGCTTTTCTATTAATGGCCATTACTATAATTACAAGGTCAGCATATTGGTGTGAAATGTACCATATTCTTACACAGACCTGAAGCTCTGAAGCTTCTCAGTTCAATTTTGCGTGTTTTCCTGATCTAACATCATTTCATAAACCCAAATATGTTCAAACTTATAGCAGAAGTTACCAAAAAGGACTGACTCGATCTAGCACCAGCATCAAATCTCATATACATATGTCTTTTTAGACTTCGATATTTACTCCAACTTATGGGACAACCACAAATGTACACATCAATAGCAGAATGAGGACACATGAGGTCATCACCCAGCTTCTACACAAATTCAAGGTACTTTGATGACTTGAATTTTTTTTTTATCATTTTCCCTGTTTTATTCTAGCTCGTCCTGTTCTGGGCCACGTCAGAAGAGCAAATTCACGAATCTCCCCAAACACACAACAGCGCTGCCTTCGGGGCAGAAAGATTTATTAACCACTGTTTCGTAGTTACAAGCAATGAGATAATGATGATGAGCAGGTCTTAATTCTCAGGTGAATTGCGTGTGCTGGATGTGCGCTCCGAGTGTGGGACAGGTGCAGATTAGTTTCTATTTCAGAATTCATTTTCATGTGGTGGTAAGTTAATGCACCGTTTGCATCGATGACGAGTAGAATTGCATCTTTGCTATGCAGCACACCAGAGAAACAACCAGAGAAAAAATCTAGGCCACGAAAGTTATATGCGCTTGTTTTTCACAGCATCTGCATGCTCCCCAATCAGTTCCCAGAACTGTTCTGAAATACATGCTGGTGTGATAAATACAGGGAATACACTGCACTGTCACATAAGGATGTGTCATATAATATACAGATGTGTAAGAGGGAGCAAGAGCAAAGCTGCTTTAAGACAATGCTCCGTTGTAAAAAGTAAATCAATTTGAATTTGAACCTACAGTGACTGTATACTGGACTAAATAATGCTGATAATCGCTCAATTCTCTACGTATTTATATTTATTATTTAACGTACACATACCAATTCTCAAATATTCTATAATAAATGTTAGTATTTTCTATAATTATTATATTCTTATATTTTATTATGCTCTTCATAACATTGTATTATCACAAATATTTCAAACGCTGTAGTTTTTTAAAAATTATTATATTTTCTTGAAATGTGGTCTCTCTTTCAATTTTTATATTTAGCCTCTGCTTATTTAAAACTAATTAATGGCGTAACCTAGTTTGACCTTTTTAGTTTAATTTATTCATCTAGGGTTCCCAAGGAGGACTAAGTCAGAAGGGTCGTTTTTGAGACTTGGTCCTCCCACGGTTTCTTGCTTAAAACATTTAGGGAGTTTTTTTCCTTGCCACTGACACCGGCTCAATTAGGCTTGTATGTTTAAAGCTGTTGAACTAGGTAATTGTGAAGCTGATTAGAGACAAGGCTCGTTTGATAAAAGCACTACACATGTGCCTCCCGATTGACGATGGGGGTATGTTCTGACAAAGTTGAACATACTGTAAACCAAGGAGTTATAGATACAGATATACACTGTATATATCATAGCATACACATTTCACAATCAGGTCACTATACATTTCCCAGCTCTCATCCTTAACAAACCCTTAAACACGATTAAATCTCTTGGATTAAACTACACTTGGTTAAAGACATTAACATTCAGCTTATTTTATTATAAGAGTGTCGAATATCACATGTAATTTATTAAACGATGTATTGAAAGTGAAAAATGAGAATTGAGAAATGATTATTGCAAGACCACAGTGTTTCCTCACAGATCACACAGCACACATCACTGCCGCAATGTAATCCTTTATGTCACTCAGTGCCGAATTCCTCATCAAAGCGTGGGAAGGTACCGTGTGTACTGCATATCACTGCCCAGAAAGATTTAAAATTCAAAATGTATAGTATGATTTCTGCTGAATATGTGTATTCATGTGTGTATCCTTGTTTATGATTAGAGTCCAAATACAGAAAGTAGGATCGTAAAGAGGGTATAAACTATGTAGAACTTTGACTTGACCTTGTTGCATACAAGCCAGATGATGGCACAGCTCAGGCGTCCATGATGTATGCTTGGAGGATATAATAACTGTATATGAGTGTGCGGAGATTGATTTTCTAGAAGCTGCATGCTGATCTGCCATCATGTTTACTGTTGCAGATAGAAAACGATCCCAGCGAATTTGCTTTGTACTGTATTCATCAGAGTGGAGGTATGTGCACATCAGAGTTCTTTTTGCCATTCTTTCATTTTATTGTTTTGTTAATCTTTTATGACATAATATCAATTCTGTTAGAAATACGTGAAATGAAATGCAACTCTGCTCCATATGTTCATGGTATGCAGTTTCCTGCATAGTGTTTTTTCAGAGATTTTTTAAAACCTGTGTTGACTTCAAGAAGCCATTCTTGCCGGTAGGCAAAGCGTATTTGTTTGTTTATTTGTTTTTGTTCACTGGTCATCTTTTAACTGGTCAAATTTTAATGTAAAAAAAAAACTCCTGTAGACTGTGACTTTTGCCACTGCTGGTAGACTCGTATGACCATATGATTCGATACACCTGCAAATTCAGAGATTCCTTCGCACTATGCCCTTTGGAACACCCAAATGAGATCACTCCTTTTGCCCATCGTTAACATCTGCTTGCGATCCAGTTTGGATTCATGAAACAAGACATTCCACTGCACTGTACCACCTCTTTTTAATCACCCGCAGTTACTTATAAAAAGATCGTTTTAATGCAAGACCATCTAAAGGAGCCTGAAATGACTACCACCTTATATACAGGTTGAACAGCTACCCTGGATTGCTGTGTAGTTTTGCAGGATGACTTGATGCTTCAGCAATACATGCGGCACGACTTCACATTCTAAAATGTATGTTTTCCTGGAACAAAATCATAGTTTCCAGAGGCGGAATATGATAATATTTAGATTAAATAAACAAAGCATTTATCACACGACCCCACATTGTTGTGATTTCCTGGAGCATGGTGTTGACTGACATAGTTCTGATAAAACATTAGGAAAGTAGAGCTCAAGAAAATATGGTGATTCATTCCTGAAATAAATAATTGTGTTGGCAAAGTAAGGAGGTACTCCAGTGTCCAGTTTCGTGGGCACACTATGTACACAGGCATGTACTGACTGCCTGGATGCCTTTGGAACAACTTGTTCACCACTCCAATCCCATACATAAATGAAAAAGAACCACCACTGTCCAGCCGGTTTTACCAAGTGGGCCTTGGGAGCCTTTGGCATGATAAAAACCTAAGACCACACATTTGCAACTTGACGTCAAGAGACATTTGCTATCCAAAGTAAAGATTACTCATCCCGGGACTTTAAAACCACAAGTGGAGCAGTCTGGGTCCTTTTTTTGTGGATTCTGCACATCAACCCTGTCATTCTGCATGCACGCCTAATGTGTGTATGCATAATATGTGTAAAAAACGAATATTATGAAATAAATTCTAATTTAAATTTAAATGAAATCTCATTTAGGCAAATGTACAGGGTTTACGTTGAGTTTACAGTCTTAAGCCACTATTCGATTACAGACCATTGTTTTAGCAATGATAGAAGGACATAAATAATTAGTATCTTTATTAGAATACAACCAGAAAATACAGGAAGTTTAGATGCAGTATTGAAAAAATCATTAGAAATATGCAAGTATGTCTACAAGCTTCATTGGGCTGCAAAGTTGGCCCTTCTACAACTGATGAAGCTTGATCGAGAATGGTCTTTTTGGAAGGATAGCAAAAGACTGGAATTCAATTAGTGGAAAAAAATATTATTGAGTGATAAATCTAAGTATTATTTTTTGTACAGTTATTGATAATGTTACATATGGTCATATCCTTGTTAAAACACCAAATTTAATGGTTTCCTAATACTTTTTTACAGTAGTAAAAAGTAGTAGTAGTAGTAGTAAAAAGTACTCTAGAAGTGCACTTATAGAGTATACTGGATATGTAAACACTGAAAGAGATGTACAAAATATAATGTAATTAAAATAACATGCTAAGCAAAAAAAATCAACACTGCAATGTCTCGATTTTACAGAAAAAAAGAAGCTAGGCAGCTCAGACCTTCCACTCTGGGAGCGTTTTCTTCAAGGGCCATCAGAGGACATCATGAGAATCTTCCTCATGGACACCGATGAAGAGGAAGTTAGCACAGATGTGAGTGAATTTCTGCGCTTTCACTCCTTTAAAAGCTGATTGGTAACTAATTCTTGTTTATATCGGTTTATTAGGTAGCACAGTATGTCAATTTAGAGTTTCCCATTCTCCAGCGAGTTCTGCTCAAGCTCCAAGAGCAAGAGAACCAAGAGATACAACGCGTCGTTCACAAGTGAGTCATGCTGGAGATCAGTAGCTCGGTAAAGGTCGCTATGCAAAGTGATTCATTACTTTAGTGATGACTGAGTAAGTAACAGGGCTTACAAAAGTCACAATTTTTGTTGATGAGAAACGTATAACATTTTGCTCATTACTGTGCAATAGGAGTAACTGTCCAGTGTGTAATTACTACTGTGAGCTACATCAGCTCTCTCATGCTGCTTTAACTACAAGCACATCGTTAAATAAATACGCTGCATTAAAATATATTGTTCTGGTAATTGTTATATTGTTTCTATTAAAAACATTTTCCCAACTTTTTTCACCTCTATTTCACCTTTCTAATATCCATTCTTATTCTTTATTTAGTGCCAAATGCAAAAAAATCCACTAATCATGATGAACACAATCCAATTTGTGGGATAAAATATTAAATTAAAAAAATTGTTCAAAACATCAGTAGCCATTAATTGATTTACTGCTTCTCATGCAGGTATAAGGAGCAGCATCATCTCCTGTTACACTGCCTGAACTTAAAGTTGCCACCAAAGACAGAGACGACCGTGTGAAGAGAAGGTGAAAAGTTTGAGCCACCCGAAAACAATGCAAAGTAAAAACTATGACACTACTCAATTAAGAAAATAATACTAATGGGGTGGAGGCACTCACCAAAGAGCGTGACTCACCAACCTATGCCAGGAGATCCGGACTTCAAAGAAACACCCTCTGGAGCCAGCATTGCCCCAGGGATAGCTCATCTACATAGCATGAACGGAACCTAAGAACCTTGCTTAAGTGTCTAATGTGAGCAGTTTGAGCCAAGATTTGAGTCCACAGCCTTTCGATCACCAGCCCAGAACCTTAAGCACTGAACCACAAATACCCAAAATACCAGTTAAGGGAATTTCTTTTGGTTCCATGTGATCCATATCTCCATTAAATCCTATGCCAAGGTGATATAACGTTGTTTTGGTAACTTGTTTGCATAGAAATGTTCCATGCCTTTTAAAAAAAGATTGACTTGGAGTTTGTTGACTTTGCAAACCAATGATATTTGTGGGTTTGGGAAAATATACACATTTCTCTTTGAATGTATATACTGTAGCATGAAACTGACTTAATTTGTGCACATTACTGGTAATGTGCCTCTCATTTGTACAATACAATAATTTAAATACTGTAAAGCTACTGTCTTATCTTCCTTTATAAATAAGAAACCTGTTTTTTTTGTTATATGCACTTTTTAAAAAGGCAAAAATAAACAGTAAAGGAAAAATGGGAACATGTCATAAGGAAAATTCATTGGAGTCTGCTGGAAAAATGGAGTCATGATTGTGTTACCGCAGCGCTTTGGCAGACACAATGTCAGTTTGCGTCACCAGTAAAAGGCTGAACACTGTGAAACACTGACAGTGGTGAAACATTCAACTTTGTGTTACCTGCAATGTGCTCTCATAAATGACAAGAATGGGAGTAATATCACATCTGTTTATTCATTTGCAAGTTTTAACAAATTGGAAAATGTATCAAATGCATTCGTTTGCAAGATATGGAAGCCATCGCCTTGCCCTCACTCACTTGTCTTATCTTTATGGCTTGTTCCATGTTTTTTTTTTATCTTGTTGCAAGCGACATTCTGAGCCACATACTGATTGTTTCTTGGGTTATATTCAACATCAAACCTGCACTGAAGTCGCTGAAAAAAAGGAAATGAAAGTCAACATGTCAAGTTGGATGACTACTACATTAAAGGAATAAGTACAAGGGATGAAAGCCTTAAAATACCTTTGCTGCCAATTTGCACTTTTCAGAATCCGTAACCTCAGTTTTAAGGCACAATGTTTTTCCGATCGTTGTGTTGATCCTGAAGTTTATCATATTAGTGACCTGAGGACACATTTGAAAAGAGGAAAAGTTACTCATTGTTAATGGTATTGTTGGGATTATACAACGTTGTTTTTCAGTCTGACATTCTGATTCCAAATTTTCAATAACAGCACAGCTCTGATTGAAAAATCGAACGTGCTGGCTTCAGATCTTTACATTTTAAATGTGCTGTTTTCCTATTCGAAGCACTCTAGGTCAGGTTTTCATGGAGGTCATGCACTCCTGAGGGGAAATCACCTGAAGAGGAGAAAACAGGCAGGAAAAACGACACAGGGGACTGTGGGGCATTGTGACATCAGTCCACCGCAGGGCAGCATATTAACAAGAGTGGTGCAGCATTGGGGAAAAAGTGTTTGGCTGACAACGTCACTCTGTTCCATTTCCCATCTTTGGTGAGGTGAGGTTTATCGTTTGATTTACATTATTTAGCAGATGCCCTTAAACAGAGCGACTTGCAACTCATACAACGCAAGCAATCGTGGGTTAAGGGTCTTGCTCAGGGACCTAACTGTGACAGCTTGGCAGAGGTGGGATTTGAACCCTGGACCATCCAGTACCTTAACCGCTAGGCTACCACAGATTTCAGGTGAGACAAATCTTGTAGTGGCCTGAGGGTGAGATGACCCCTTCCTGGTCGCATAGCACATCCCCTGAGATCTGGCATGAGGTCATTTGGACAACATATGGTTTGTAGTGGACTTCCTTGAAACTGAGTTAAGGTACTTGTCGCCTCACCAAGGGATTTAAAGGTTAAGTTGAGTTTCCAAATTTCTGACTGCGTCTGACCGAGCAGTTCCTGGCAAGATGAAAACCGAAAGACTTGCCTAACCTCTTCAGAATTATTCCCCTTACATTTGAATTCTAGAGTTACTTCAGTTGTGGGGGCTGGGTCAAAATTCCAGTGTATTCTCCACTACTGTTAGCGGAACAAAATCAACTGATAGGTTACATCATCATAGTATTGATTATTTTTCTATAACGACACACCCAGACACGGGGTATACCTTACGTATTTTATATAGGTATTATTATCAAGCTGTACTAGAATACATTGTTGACCACAGAAAAAAAGCTGACCCATATAATATAGGTGCCCTACTTACAAGGATAATATGCCCCTTTTATCCTACAAAACATCACCCTGACCCTTTTCTCCTTCCATTAACAGTTGCTTCAGAACAGCCGACTGTTCTTCTACTATAAAACCTTCTTTTTGCTACACCTCCTTGTCTCATGGTTATTCGCACGATTGGTTTGTTCTCAATTTTCAGTTTCATGGATTTTATCCTGTATCGTGTTGTGCAAGCCTATTAACCTCTGTATGTTTACACTTAGCAGTAGCCTAGCATGTTACCCTTTGTTTTTTTTTTTAACTTAGTCTTAGACGTAGATTAGTCAGTTAGAATCTGTGTTTACTGTAAATTAGGGGATATGTTTTAAAAATAAATATCCCATAAAGAAATATCCCCTCATTTATGTGGATGCGTGACACATGTTCACTTCTATGATAGATCAGAAAGGAAAATACCTGTCTGTTTGCAGAGGTCACAGTCAAGAGCTTAAAGAAAACCTTTGTTTTGGATTTTCCATTGTATTTCTCCACTGCTTTCTCCGCAGCCTCTAGGACATCTTTCGCCAAGGGGCTAACTTTCTGCCAGCCTCCGAGGGGCTCCACGGGTTCTATAAAAGCGAAAGAATGAAAGAACGTAGTTGATAACAGGGCTGTCGTTTACAGAATAACAGCAACAATACAAGGTGAGATATGCAAATCAGGGCCTGCTAATGGGACCCGGGGGTAATAAGAGCTTAATCTGTTTTGATGAGAAATTTGTAGAGGTATTAGCCCACCACTGTGATCATGTGTATATACTGTTGACAAAAATCAGAAAATATGATTTCATTTTAAAATATCCCCTGATTTTTGGAGGAGTACATACACACGATCACAGTGGTGGGCTAATACCTTTCAGGTGCACTTTTAATATTATATTATACATAACAGTTAAACAACAGTTTTTGCACCCAGACAGTTTTATCGTGGGTATTCGGATGGTGTTCACCTTTCTGTTCCCTCACCTTTGCTGCTACAACAGCTTTTGTTCTTCTAAGTGAGTTTTTCACTAGATTGAATAATAGACAATAAACCCTGGCTTACTTTTGACATTGCAGTGCATTTGTCTGAGGTCTCTGATGGGGTTGAGGTAAAGGGAAGGTTCTGTGCAATCCAGCCAAGTTCTCAATCAAAGTCGGCAAACCAGTTAAATATTCATACAAATTCAAAACTATTATTACATAGTCAGTGTCTGTGTTATATATATACACACACACACACACAACTACTAATCAAGTAATAGTAACAACCTGTACTCACTTGCTACAATCAATTCTTCTACCCCTGGGTGATGATCGTCGCTCATGTGAATGGCTGAGATGAAAGAAAACAGCAGGACGAAGTACAGGACCATGACTGCTTTCTGAATGACAGATCAGCAGAGTGTGACGACGAGGAAAATGAGTCTTTCTTTAGCTTGTGAATTTCTTACAGTGCTGAGATCCACGCCCATGATGACAAAGAGTTTGGAGGGTGTGGGCATTTCACATGCTGCTTGTATGTCTACTGTGAGTCAGATTTTAATGTAATGAAACCAACAAACACACATTGTAAGTGTCTGAACATTGGTTTATTGAGAATATTTAAAAAATATATATATATATTTTTGTGTAACAGAGTGTGTTGGTGCTTCAGATTCAGGGTAGAGCTTGGGGGCGGAGTCACTGGACACAGGTAGTCCATCTTAGGGCCCTGAAAGAAAACACTGTTTGAAGTCTCTTTTCTCAGGCAAAGTCAATCATGAGTGTGTGTGATGCCTATCTTGACTGGAAGGTGGAGCTGAGTCATGGCAGTGGTGGTATATCAGTACCACCAAGCGCCTCAGTGTCCTCTTGATATGTTATGACCTCATTCTGGCCACATAGCAAAAGTAAATGATGTCAACTCACATTACAATTACATTTTATATCAGAATATATATTTTCAAAGTGCTCAAATATGTCCCGCCTTCGGAACAGGGTCGGGTGTACTAAGCAGCCATAAATGGCCGTGTCTGAGGGAGAGATGGAGTCATTTTCCAGCACTGCAGAAGTTACCCATATCCCTGTCGTGGCCTGGCATCCAGAGCATGCTGACTCACACAAGTGTCTTCTCCTACGTATTTATATACAGCCTCGATCCAGATCAGTAAAATATGGTTATAAAATGAGAAAAAAAATATAAATAATGTACACTGCAGTCCACAAATACATTTTAAGTTCAATCAGTTAGAAGATACCCTTATAGTCAGAGTGACTTACAACTTAATAATACTTGCATGATGATCCAAGCAACTGTGATCTTACTCAAGATGTTGCTCAGTAGTGGCAGCTTGGCAGAGGTGGAATTTGAACTATGGATCTTTTGGTCAATACCTTAACTACTATGCCACCTCAGTGCCCATTTTGGAATGATTTTGTGTAACTGTCTTAAAGTATAGCTTACAGATTTAATGTTTATTTGACTGTGGTGGAGTATTTTGGCATAGCTGTTACGGTACTGAGCTATGTACTTGAAGGTCCAGGCTTCAAATCCTACCTCTGTCAAACGACCCATTTACATTTACATTTACATTTACAACCCATACAGTCCTACAATCCAAGCAAAGGTGGGTTAAGAGAATTGCTTAAGGATCCAACTGTGGCAGCTTGGCAGAGGTGGGATTTAAACGCTGGACCATCAGGTCCAGAGTCCAGTACCTTAACCGCTAGGCTACTGCTAGGCTAGACCCATGCGTAAGTGGATAATAGTGTCTGTTAAATGATTATAGATTTATAGATACCTTTTAAAAAAGAATTAACATAAACAATCCCACTCATTTTAAGGGATTTCTAATTCTAAAGCTTTATTTCGTTTTCTCAAAGTATATGGGTCTGTGTACAAGTCCTATCCATGCTGATCACAATGGATCCCTTCTGATGCAATGGACCACGTCATAAAACATCGGTGCACTCTTTTAAATGTGAGTCATGCAGGTCTGGTTTTTAACATAGTACACACTGTCACAATGCAGAGTGACGCACTTCTATAAGCACACAAAGCATAAACCATAAACCGACATACGTTGCCCAGCTGACAGTCTTACCCCACCATTTTTGTTCCCTTTTTCAGCAGAGTAGTCTAGTCACAAGAAGCGAGTATACTATGCTTAGTCCCACATCCACCCCCCACAGCAATTGCTCCATAGCCTCATTTAAATTTATAGTTTCAATATTATCCAGTGCTTTCAATGTAAAATCCTCATGAGAGATTCCAACAGCAATTGCAATGCATTATTAAAACCCATGTTTAAGTTGGAAGCATTTCTATAATTACAAACTCGCGTTTGTAAAATACCTTAACATTTTGGGGTATTTATTTCTCTGTACTTTTTTGTGTGTATTTGATTGTAGAAATGAGAAGGACAACTAGTTTTCTAGAGGACATGCTGCTTATACAGATATGCGCCATGTAAATGTCCATCTGAAAATGTCCGTTTGATTTGACAGCTGAGCCCAGGAAAAAATGTACTGTGGATTTTGGCAGTAAAACCATTAACAGGCCAAATTCCCATCAAAATCCATTTTAAAACTGTGAAATAATTTATGGTCAGTTCATAGTCCACCAAGTTTGCAATTGTACTATGAAAGTTGACCATAAAACCATGAAGTGGCCAAATTACCATCAAAAATGTATTGTAGAACTGTGAAATGTAAGGACAAACTGTAAAAGTTCAGATTAAAACTGTAAAAAAAAATAAAGTTTTACTATCAAATCACACAGGACATTTTTTTCCTTGGAGGTCTTAAGAATAATAATAATAATAATAATAATAATAATAATAATAATAATAATAATAATAATAATATATTATATGAATGACAAAAAACTATAGCGCTCAGAAAAATTAGATGATATTTCAGAATGAAATATCCCATAAATTTTGTAAGCAGTGTGGTTTAAAGGCAACCTTTGTGATATTTGTTAGTAAAGACAATGGAAGTCTTCAATGTCGGAAAGCAAACAACATTTTGCTTTCTTTTCATTTGTGATTTTAGGAAGTTTTATAAAAAATAATTGACAAGTGCTATATTAAATGTTGTGCTATATTAAATGTTGTGCTATGTTAAATGCTGTGTTTTAAATCATATTATTGTGTACAATACAAATGTGTACAGTAGATGGCAGCACCACCACAACACTTATCTATGCTATTTTTCTGTGCATTGGGTTGTCTGCTAAACGCTACAAATGTGTGCTTGTGTTACGACTGCTTATGCTATCAATACAAAAACTGCCATAAACCCTTAGCAGTCACAGTAGTTTTTAACACCCTCCAATAATGTTGCATCTGTTACAGTCTTAAAATAATGCCTGTATGGTATGTAATAATGAGAATGGTTCACTATCGCCAACCCGACAAGACAAGGCAATAACACATTTCCCTTAGATGTTCTAAAGGCTGAGGGTCATTGATTAAACAACACAACGAGTCTCAAGTGTGCACCTAGTGAGTGGCAGGTCCCCCCACCCCCGCCCATGGCAGTACTGTGGCAGCACTGTTCTAGGCGTGTCGTTAGCTTGTAGTGGTGATCTGGTGGCATAGTGGTCCTCCTGGTGTTGGTCGTGCTATAGGTTAGTGGTAATCATGTACTGTAGTGGTGATCTGGTGGTATAGTGGTCCTCCTGTGTTGGTCCAGTGGTAGCTGTTCTCTAGGCGGGTCGTTATCTTGTAGTAGTGATTTGTTGGTATAGTGGTCCTCCCGTGTTGGCCCTGCTCTAGTAGGTAGAGTAGTTATCTATTAATCTCATCCTTTGTGGTCCTGTATCAGTTCTGTTCCAGTGATGAACTGAGTAGAGTAGATGTCAGTGACGATATAGCTTCACGGTTTATCCCGCCAATCACAGGTGAGCTCTGAATTTCAAAGCCCCGCCCAACGCTCTTCCAGAGACGCCGTAGATCTTTATACAACAACAGATAATCATGATAGAAAGTGGAAGAACTCGGAGGATGTTGTGATTAAACGGTATGTGTTTAACACCTTATTTGTAGTTACCTGACATTTTAGGTTGTTTAACTGATATTGTATTTTAATGAATCATTATAGACGTTCAATGGAATGACACTTGCCGGTGAAATGCAAGCTGCAGCATTTAGCGTTAGCTCGGCTAGGTTTGCAGCTAGAGCCTTACACGAGCTAGCTGATACAAACAATATATAAACGTCAGTTTTATATTAACGTCGCTTTAAAATACTTTGTTCATGTTTAGCGCTGTCATTTTTCACTCTTGTCGGGGGTTTTGGTGTTCCGTAGCATTTTTCATGATTCCGCATGCTTTTTTTTTTTGCAACGCATGACACCTGAACCACCGGTTCCTAATGTTGAGGAATAAATGTTTGAATTTACTTATTTGTACATTTTAAGCCTTATTTTCATCACTGAGGACCCGAAGTAAAAAAAAAAAAACCCCGCATATTCCGTGTCTGACACTTCTTTTGGAGTACTATCAATGTAAACAGACTTTACAGTAATTCGTACACGTACATCCTGCACACCATCGAATAGGAACAGTTTTATTGCTAGGTCGATCCAGGGCTTGCATTAAACTAAGATTAAAAACAAGGTGCGAATTTGTAGGGTTCATTTTTTATTGTACTAAACATGTAGAATTGTTTGATTTGGGTGTTTGGGATGACATTGGTATGAGATGCAGTACTACTGTGGTCTGGGACTGTGGTGGCCTAGTGGTTAAGGTACTGGACTATGGACCAGAATGAGAGTCCCACCTCTGCCACATTTGGGTCCCTGAGCAAGGCCCTTAACCCACAGTTGCCTGGATTGTAAGACTGTATTAAGTGTAAATAGCCAAGTGCTAAATGCTGCTAATGCATTAGTGAAGCAATGTTTAATATCATTGTATGGACTGCGGTAGCCTAGCAATCTAGGTACTGGACACTTGACCTTAAGGTCCAGGGTTCAAATCCCACCTCTGCCAACCTGCCACAGTTGGATCCTCAAGCAAGATCCTTAGCCCACCATTGCTTGGATTGTAAGACTGTATGAGTTGTAAGTCGCTCTGGATAAGGGCGTCTGCTAAATGCCGTAAAATGTACATATACAGTATTTAGCAGACACCCTTATGCAGATCGACTTACAAAAGTGCTTTAAGACATCAGTAACATAATCCATTCCTAATAATCAGGAATCGAAATAATTAATACACTTCTAAAACTGAAAAGGTTGTGTGTTGTTTTTTTAAATTTTATTTTGAAGAGCGATAGAGAGAAAAAGAGGGGGGTAGTTGAGGTAAGTGCGGAATAGGTGGGTCTTCAAGCGGCGTTTGAAGATGGCCACAGACTCAGCTGTTCGAACATTGAGGGGAAAGTTCATTCCACCACTTAGAGCCAAAACTTAGGAGTCTAGATGCATGCCTTCCTTGTCCCCTGTAAATGTAAATGTACTTCAAATTACTTTAAAGCCACTGTTTGAATTGTCATACTTTACTGTTCAAAAAAAAGAAATATTCCTTCATTTTTTGCGAGCAGTGTCCAGCATAATAGAGGAAAAGCTAAAGCCTTTCTTAAAGAGCTTCACAACTCACTATGGCCGCTTCTTTTTTTTTTTTTTTTTTTAACACAAATTTTTCCATAAGTCCACAAATGTGTGTGGATCCAATTTCCTTTAAGGGTAACATATTACACACCTTTTCCACAGTTTAACAGGGTCTTGACAAAGGGTCTTCTAGTTCTTATGGCCTTGAATCATGGCTTTTTTTGTCATAGACAATATTTTGTATCAATTTGAATAAAAACCGAAAAAGTTGTACATGTTAAATCCATCCATTATCTTCCACTTAATCCACACGGGGGTGCGAACCAGCCGGTTCCCATCTGCCAACTCTGTTCACAAGGGCAGGAACAACCCTAGACGAGGTGCCAATCCATTGTAGGGCACACACACACACACACACACACACACACATTCACACACTAAGAACAGCAAAGGATAGGCTACTTATTCACTCTAAATGAGCCCAGTGTGAATATGTCCAACTAGTACTGATGTAACTTTGTTTGTTTTGTGGATAGATATTGATGATTGAATAAACAGACATTTTAGTTGCACATAAAAAGTGGGTCGGTTTGAATTTTATGTTTTATGTAATATTCTTCTATTTATCTCATTATGTAATAGATTACCTACCTCATTCAATTGATTAAAAATGTTTGAATTTGAGTTAATCAGGTTATTTAGCTTGAGCCATTAATTTGATTAAAGGGTTTTTAGGTTGAACAACATTTCATTCTGTTTCATGGGGTGTAACATCCAAAACAACCTTTTTAAAGGTACTTTTGTTGTTCAGGAGAGTCTCTGGCTATGGCAGAGGATTCAGCTTTAGGTTTATATAAGCCTGTGAGTTGGCAGGCAGATGATGATGATGATGATGATGATGATGATGATGATGATGATTTTGCAGATTTAACAGCACACTGCCAACATCCATATTACTTTCTGAGTAATATTCACACTGCACACACTTCCAAAGGACATTTCTAAATCTGCCAGCTTATAATAGTAATTTAGACGCCTTGAATTCAGCATGCTCACACGCATACTCAACTCCGTTATAAAAAATGTCATTTGCATCATTTTCATCCTCACTTCAAATGTTGTAATGTTGCTAAAAGTAAAGGAAGGTTATAGTTGTTTGGATAGATTTGTACATGCCATTTTCTTAATGCTGAGCTTGTTGATGTTGAAGATTTAGCCATCCCTTAACAGTACACTGCAATGATAACTAGTGACTTCTGATGACTACTGCTTAACATGAAGTACAGGCAAATGTAAAAGAACACAAAAACGCCAAAAACAGCCTTTTCAGTAGAATGTGGAGCATCACTTTGAGGTCAGGCTTTGATGTTGGACAGTGAGCCCTGACTCACGGTTGTTGTTCCAATTAATCTCAGTGGTGTTTGATGGACTCAATGCTAGTCTGCCAAGCTCTCCATCAAAGTTGGCAAACCATTCCTTAATGGACTTGGCTATAGGAGAGCAGAACTGAAAGTTGTTGAGAAGGCAGAAATTAAGAAACTGAGGTTCTTCAGTTTCTCTATGGAGATTGTGTGATGGTATGCTTCCTTTTATGAAGCCATTAGCAGCAAGTCTGACTGCAATTGCTAAGAAGTTTGAACGACTTTACATTGGGTAGAATCAGTTTGGTTTGTTTCCTTCTTTTATTGTTATGGGCTTGATGGAAAGGTGAGGATCAGTGAAGTTGGGCTTGGCTGTTACTTTATACTGTACCTCTAAATTCCGAGGTCCTGATGTATCCAAAATCTTTACAGCAGTGTTCATTGTACGAAAATAAGCACAATGTGTAACTGTTGCCTAATCTTTAATATTGTCTTAAAATGTTCAAATGAATCTTAAAATTAACACACTGTAGATTTGCATTTAAATTTTGGCCACCTAAAATCTTCAGCTGGAGATGAAACCTTTAGTTTTTCTCTGAGAGAGTGAAAAAGATGGAAATTTCAAAGACTTCAAAGAAGTAATGTCCTACTTGGCCAGATGAGAGCATGTGAATGTGGAAAGGGCACAGCTTAGGGAAGCAGGGCTCCACAATATTGGAAAAAAAACTGACATGACAATATATTTTTGGCTGCAACATATATGGCGATTAAATTTTTTTTTTTTTTTTAAAGTAGGAATTAGATGACTCGGTGATTTCTCACTGTCATTTGGAATCTTTCTCATCTCTTGAAACACTGGCAAAGGCATTAGAAAACGTCTTTGAGCTTTGGATAGCATCCAGATCTGACTTTGCACTTGTAACACTGAGCTTTGCGGTGCCACTTTAAATGGTCAGACAAATTAGTTGTGTTGCCTTACGTTGTGGCAGCAACTGCACTTTAATAAATTACCCTTTTTAGGTAAACGTCATAATTTCTGTAGCTGTTTCAATTCCATTTATTTTAGTGTACATTTTTGCAAATAAATCGCTCATTTAGCTGTTGACCAGGAACGATTGGATGATTCGCTGAAACCACTTCATTCACAGCAACAGGCAACAAACTGTGTATACAGGATTTGAGAAAAAAAAACTGGAACGTAACAGCGAATGTTATAGCATGGCATTTGTTTCAATTTGCCTTGCATGACAATGCATATTAAAAATATAAATACAATTCTGCAACGCGACTTGCACATGAACACGTTTACAATGCTGTTGCGAAATATTGTGCGCCGTTAGAACAAAAGTTTGAACCCAGTGAACAAACATAGATTGAAAATGGTCCTTTGATGGATTCAGACAAGGAGTTTAAATAGCAGAAGGTGTGATTAATAGTCAGAGATACAGAAAAGTCTGGGGTGGAATTCAGTGATACTGGAATTGTACATACATTAATTCAAGTGTTGGACTATAATATTGTGAAACTAATTGACATGGTGATACAGATATACAATACAGTATCTTGATATCTTCTCAAAGTGAAGTCAAAGCCCTGTTTGAGTTAGCAGTCATCTGATCCAGTGCTTTGGTCATTTTTCTTGGCATACATTACAATATTAATGGCTTTATTTCCTTGGCATGTAACAGATACTCCTATAAAGCTCTAATAAAATAAACTTACTTGGCAATTTTCCCAGAAATAAGAAGCAGATGAGATCATCATCATGAATCAAATGATTCAAAAGAGCAGCTTGTGACACCCAGCCAGGTTTTAGCACCTGAAACACGGAATAAGAATGTCATTCAAACATTGTGTTTCATCATACATTAGGTTTCAACATACAGTTCAATTTTGTATATATATGAAGGTAAAAACTATTTAAACATTTAAAAATAAGGCTTTAATTATTACAAATTACGTTTTATAATGTTGTTTGTTAAACAATAGCTTTAAAGTGTTTTGCCTTTTTTCAGTAATAACAACTCAAACGTTTTTTTTTGTTTTGTTTTTTTTCCCCAATGGATTCCCCCAGTTGTTCTATGTTAAATCTACTTGTGATATGTGCAGTTTTATCACCCTGCCTTGACAAAAAGGAACATTGTTTCTACACTGCTGAGTGAAATAATTTCCAGATTTCTGTGAGCAGTGTAGTATTATGCTTTGCTAATGTATTTTTTTATCCATTTTAATTCACGATTAACCTGTGGGGGTTAAATATGCACCACCATGTAGTTCTAAACATCACCTTCTTAGTAGCTCCTTTTGTAACCATAATGCAAAACTGAAGAAGCCAGTTTTGGATACACAGCATGTTGTTGATTATTTATTATTTGGAAAGGATATATATGATTGCAGAAGTATTCCTTTAAAACGCAGTATTCAACAGAAATATGTATTCTCTTCGTGTACAAAGCCCTGGAGGAAGTGGCAATATGATTGTTTGCAGTAAGAAGCACAGAAGCATGCGTTAATGAACAGAGGGAAATCTATTTGAAATGCTGAAATTGAGTCTTATTTCCATAAACTTGCAGTGCAGAAATGTCTGTGTGTGTGTGTGTGTGTGTCTGTGTGTGTGTGTCTGTGTGTGTGTCTCTGTGTGTGTGTGTCTCTGTGTGTGTCTCTGTGTGTGTCTCTGTGTGTGTGTCTGAAAACTGTTGATTTTCTAGATAGTTAAACTGAATAGACAACAAGCAGGTGCAATGATGTTTACAGTTTTTTTTTTAAGCTTAAGATTTTTAAGCATTCCTATTAAACATTTTTTGATGCGAACTGCTGAGTGGTATTTTTTTATAGATGGGTCTTTTTATTCAAGATATGCTTGTTTTATCTAACTCTTTAGTTACATGTTGATACGGTATATTGTGCCGCTGTATATTTGCACAATAGAACATGACGGAGTGTGTTATAGCGAATAGCTCCCACAGCTGTGATTTGTGTCTCAGGAACGAGCCGAAGGCAATCAGTACTTGGTACCGCATTACTATGAAGCACGTTGTACCATATATTTGATCATTTTGGTGTGAGAAAGCCATGGTGAGAATGCTTCTCAACCAAGCAGTTTGTAAGGTCAGTAAGAACTGTTGTATAACTTTGCTCACAGTTGACTTTAATCAAATGTGCCATTTCTAATGTAGATCTGAATTGCAAATGACCATTTTGCTCCCTTCATAGAGCACTGTACATGAAGGAAATACTGAGTTTAAAGGAATATTCCTGGTAAAATGAAATGTATACAGTCATATCTTTGATTAAAATAATAAATCATCAAAAACGCCTCTGTATGCAACACTGGCTTATTCAGGGCTCTGGAGGAAATGCCTGTAGTAAAGTGAGGTATAATGATCTCCTCTTGTCATGACTCACAGGCTGTGCAGAGAATAACTGGTCAAGCATGACTCCATCAGTCGTGGGTTGTTAAATTCTTACTGTCTTTGAACTAGACTGTGGTTTTAGAAAACCAGTTTCCTCTGCTTCATCTAACAGCCGAGCTTCATTAGGTTTAAACCTTCGTTCACCACGGTTCATTACCTTGTCACTGTTATCCTACTGATGCCAGTTAGTCGTGAAATGGATTACTACCATGTGCGACTACATAATTCTTTACTGTAATGTACCATGATGTAAGGGTTCGAAGCTTGAGTGAAATTTGGAGTTGAATAGATTTGAAAGATTATGAGTGTGAACCCCCAGTATTAGCTCATTCTTTGAGGTTGGTACTTGAGCTAAGACAGTGGTAGTATCGGCATAATTAATGGTTACATCTCCATTATTTTGTGCAATGCCACTGATGCATGAATATATACATTTGAATGTTAGTTTGATGTTTTAGGTTTCTGCCATAGTATCGTTTCAGTATGGGGATACTTTTAGCAGGTGTTATATCGAAGTCGTCGTTTTGGTATCGTGACAAAACTAGTTTACACCAGGGGGAAAAAAGTCAAATCAAATTCATTTATATAGTGCTTTTTTATAATGGAGCATTGTCTCAAAGCAGCTTTACAATATTCTATTCCCTTAAAAGGCCAATCCCTAATTGAGCGAGCCTAGGCTGACTCCTTGGGAAGACCCCCTGAACCAAGGAAAAACTCCCTGAATATAGAAGGAGGGAACCTTGGGAGGAAAACTCAAAAGGGAACCATTCCTCCTTGGGTGGCCTAGATGTTAAATGAAATAGTTAAGTTGTATAAATAGTAAAATTAAGTAAATCATAAAACTTGTATTATAACGAGTCCTCAGCGGTAAATGGTGGAGGGAGGTATTGCACTCTGGTGTGGCCTGGGCATGGTGGGATTCTGGTTTCTGTTGATGAAGACCAGTAGTGTGATGCTGAGGTGGAGGAACATCTAAGTGTGTGGTGCTGGAACAGGTACCGGAACATCAGCTTGGAAAGAAAAGAGAAACTGTAGTTACTTATTGGTTAGGAGCACGTAGTCTATTAAGAATCACAGGTGCCGCATGAAACAGCAGCATTAACTACAAGGGAAGACCCAGAAGGTGTAACAGCCAAAAGGCAAGAACCAAACCGAGCCATGCGTCCCAGTCTAAATGTAACTAAAAGCCTACGGAAATAAGAAGGTTTTTAGCTTTAAAACAGACTTACAAATTTGGATAATGTCTGAATCTCAAACTAAAGTGGGGAGTTTATTCCAATGCCTGTGGGGGGTGGGCTCACTGAGATAATGTGAGGCCAGACCGATAAATCAACTTGAGTTAATGTTATCGTGAATCGATTGTTGGCATTTTATTTGGTTACACTCTTCCCATTATTAAGTTACATGAGATATTCAACACTTACAAGTTTTAGGTTAATGATTTTTCTCAATTGTAGGTTAATGCATGTTTAAGGTTGGCTACACAATGATTGATATTGAGATTATATATATATATATATATATATGTATGTAGTACATTAAACTGGGTTTATAGGAACGTATCCCCATATGTGATCTGGGAGTGCATCTTAATTTTATTGATTCATCAAAGTACTTTTGCTTCATTACTATGGTGCCATTTTGTGTATTTATTCTGATTTATTGGGGGTTTTTTTTCAACAATTTGTAATGTACAAAAAAGACCAGACATAGTCGCTTGATGTACTTTTTGGTCTGATTAAGCAGAAATTTGGACCAAATAAGTGGAATAACATTACATGTATATAATAGGATTGGATTCGGTACTTTAGGATTTGGTCCGAATAAGCGGCTGGTCCCGTTAACCGGAATCGACTGTGTTGATATTCTGTCTGTTTCTTCTGCAAAACTCACATGAATTCAAATATTCTGCTTAATTATGAAATATGCCCTCATTTGTGGGAGCAGTATGTTAAATATATTTATGTTAGGGCTGTACTATATTGAGAAAATGTTAATATTTTGGGGATTTTTTTCCCATTTGTTTTGTAATTACACTGCGCACAAAAAACTGGGGGTATTTTATTTTCAAATATCCTCCAATTTTTGTGAGCAGTACACATGCCACATGGATATGGTATTTCTTGGCTCTAAAGTATTTAAAAGTTTATTTCAACTCCTCTATCTCAGCAACCTGAATCGGTACCATGTCTTTCATTGGTGACAGAATTTATGTCTTGCTGTCTTTTCTTGTTGTGAGGCAGGTTTTTGCAGAACTGAGTGTTGTTGCGCTGGTACCTTGGCCGGTTTATGCCTGTCGTGGACAGCAGGGGTGCCTTAATCTTAATTCCACTGATTTCCAAACTAGTTTGCAGATTGTTGTCTTTTGGGCATCGTCTGTAAAAGCTAAACCATCTCAGCGCAAGTGAAGATCTAAGCAATTAAATGTAACAACGTTGACTGCAAGGCTGGAAGTGTGTGCATAAACAGTTTGTTTACTCATTTTAACTTCAGTTATAAGGTTTCGGGAAGAATTCCAGCTTGTTTCTTGGCACCAACATGCTGCATGCACCCTATGCCTAAGAGCAGTCTGTCCGGACTGGCTATGTGAAACGGGGAATATGGGAGAAACAAGGCTTGTGTTTGACCGTTTTTTTGCAAAGCAAGTGACATACTGTATAATGTCAGCTCGCACATTATTAAAACAACAGTTAAGATAATAACATATTGGCAGCTTGGTAGTGCTGCAGTTCAGTACCTTCAAATGCCAGAGGATGTTCTCCTCTATTTCCACAATGTTTTTATGAATGGTTGGCATGTTGGTGCATTGTTGCGCAATCATTCCTGGTACAGATTAGATTATTTGAGATTTGACTGTTTTGCACATTCAATTTGGCAGCCATTCAAATTCAAATGTTATTTTGGCAGCCCTACTGTTTTGAGGGAAACGGTGTCTTGTGTGCTAAGAGAGAAGCCTGATTTACCCATACATTTGTCATTTAATTAATTGTTTTATATTTTAATTTCTTTGTACCAATAAATTATCACCAGGTTTGAGGAGAACAGTGTCATGTGTAATATTAGTGACCACTGAATAAGCTATATAAAAAAAACCCATTTAATTACAAATACACCTAAGAGACAGGCAGTGCAGTATTTAATGTGATGGCCTGCCTGGTCACTGAACCTTAGCCTAACTACGCTGCCCTAGTGCTTCACTTTCTTTGCTTCATTCAACTCGAAACAAATTCTTGACCTTCCCAGGCTCAGTTTGTGAAGTTTTATTTCTTGGCCCAAGGTTCCGTCCTTATGTGCATCATGTGCAGAAAAATCTACAAGGTCATAATGTTCATCTCGTCTATCTTGTGCATATAAAAGATTAAGACATGTTTGGGTGGAAGCAAATCCAGTCTGGCAAAGAATGATGTGTCATCTTTGTGGGCAGTTTGCAAAATTTATAGTGCATGTAAACCGTGCGTTTGAAATCTACACTAGGAATAAACTTGTCTCTTTTGTGTTGTGTGTTGTGGTGGGCAGGCGGCTCTAAACCTGCCCCAGCGTCCCCCTCTGCACTGCTCCACGTTGGTCCCGGCGCTCTGCTTCTCCTTGCGCATCCTCATGTGGGCGTGCAGGCTAAAGGACTCCTGGTGCTCTCTGCCCTGGCTTCTCTTCATCTCGCTAGCTTCGCACCATGTGCGGGACGGAACGCGCCACGGCCTGTGGCTTTGCCCCTTTGCCAACACGCCACCGATCTCCTACTGGCTGTACATCACAATCAGCGCCACGCTGCCCCACCTCTGCTCTGTGCTCATGTATCTGACTGGCACCAGAGACGTGATATCCACAAAGCACGGGGTGACCATTGATGTCTAATCTGACATTTTAACGTCTAACGCGTGGTGATTCTCTCTTGCACTGGAACTGTCTGTGTGGGCAGGCACTCGAGACCTTCTAAATTCAGCATCGCCTCACTTCATTCGATTCCTTCTTCGCTTTAAATGTAATTGTATTAGTGGGTAGTTAGCTAGTTCATCACTAGTCACCTTCTTATCAGGGTTTGCATTGTTTTCTTGTGGATTGTGCCATTTGCATTCAAACTACTACTAGGGTTGGATATCAAAACTCGAAATTCCACTTCTAACGCATTTTATTCTTTAAAAACATGGCTGCGATTGGTGCAAAAAATGTTATAGCGTTCTGGCATGGTACAAGACA
This sequence comes from Parotocinclus haroldoi, assembly GCA_034779995.1. Taxonomy (NCBI): domain Eukaryota; kingdom Metazoa; phylum Chordata; class Actinopteri; order Siluriformes; family Loricariidae; genus Parotocinclus; species Parotocinclus haroldoi. The sequence continues at coordinate 5,666 of JAUZST010028900.1, read as the reverse complement.
GCGGGGCATCGTGCAAGTACAGTTTAGACTCTATTTACACAAAGTTATGTGTTTTTAGATTATGGATTGTATCCTGATAGGAATAATCCATATGAACACGCGTGTGCCGAGATACTTTCATATCAGTTTTAATTCTGCTCGGGAGCATTTTTAACCCACCATTTTCATCACACATCTCCCCAAGATGCCTTTGACTACCTTATCCCTGGCCAGCGTGCACACCGCACACCATTGCCTTAGCTGGTGAACACGCATTCCAAAAAATAAATAAATAAACTTGATTTTTCTATTAACAATTTGAACAGTAACCACTAGGGGTGTAACAATGTATATTTTCAGTTCTGCACTGGAAACCATATTTGAGATTAGTAAGTTTAAAAGCTGGCTTTAGCACAGCGAGCTTGCTTGTTTACTGTAATTTTCAATACATGCACTTTTTAATTAGAGCATTAGAACAGCGTCGTTTAATTGTAATATGCGACTCAAGTTGTCTGTATAAAAATGGTTTGTGTTGTTTACACAGAAATAAAAAGCAGCGTACTTTATTAAATGTTAAATGGATCACTGAGAAAATCGTGAATCCAATCGACACATGAGGAAAGGCTTTCGTTACACCCCTAGATAACAAACCAGTGCTTGCCCTTTCTATGCATAGTCACTTCTGCAGTTAACATTAATAGTCATTTTCTAAACATCAACTCCCGATGCTGGTGCCTTCCTTTTTGAAAATGAAAGGCTCCTTGTTAAATTATGTCCTTTGATGAAGCAACCATCTTTTGAATTAAAGCAGTAATTTACATTTGTGGGACACAGTGGTTGGATTTCAATCTGACTGACTGGAGATGTGGATATGCGATTCAATTCGAATCAGGATACAATCCAGAAACAAGGCGCATGAAAAGGACAAGTGGGATCTTGGATAATAGAGTTTAGCTACCACAAGCCAAGCAAACAAACTCTTCTGTTTTAATTGCTATATTTGAACATGATAAAGCAGGTAGAGCCTGGTACAGCGATCCAGCAGTACGTATTTATTTGACAGTTTCCTTTTGTTAACAGGGGGAAAATGAATACAATATTGTCTACACCTCCAAGAAAGAACCAAAAGGACAGCTTGTATCACACTGCCGCAATGAACAAGGTTCAGGAACTGAGGTACAGAGTAACTGTAAGTGACAGACAGGAGGTGTGCTAGTAATTTAGTTTATTCTGCATCACAGTGAATCCACAGTTGTGCTCCTCAACACAAAGATATTTTTTGATAACCTCTCTGTGATTTATGGACAAGGAGGCTGGTTTTGTAGGCAGAATTTATTCTCCTCGCGTTTTCGTGCATGTCCTACTTCCTAAGGACAGATTCTCAGAGACGGCAGTCTCTTAAAGCGTTTGATGCCTCAGGAGTTCATTCTACACATTGCAAACAAAATATAGCAAATTAAAATACAAAGTAAAACTACAGGTAGACGCCGTTCAACATCCGTCCACTTTAGATCTTTACCCTTTAAGGATCGAGGGACATATTTGCGCCAGACACTTAAATGGACACCAGATGCGATTGAAACAACCTACGGTGCTGAAAGGGTTAAAGTTAAGTGTTAAAAATGCCTTAAGTGTTTCTCTCTCAACTTTTTCAGCACCGTAGGCGTTTCCGTAGAAATCAATTTAATGTCAGAATGACAGAAAACGTTATGAGCGAACACTTGCGACACCAGCTGACAGAAAAGAGAATTGCAGTCTTGCGCGTATCAAAACCTTGTATTCTTTTACTTGTGTTTCAGGTTTTATAAAAGATGCAAAGCTAAAATTGCTGTTTTGTACATTACTTCAGTACTGTATCTATTAAGTTAGTGACTATGGTTATATTCAGTCCAAATTCTGTTTTACACAACAGTGTGCTGATGTAAAACTGCTCATAGCTGTGCTGTAAATCATAATGTGTCGGAAATTTTGTGTCAACTTGAACTGGTTACATTGACCATTTAAATGACTATTTTAATTAAATGTTATTTAAAAAAAATATGGCCATTTTTGTAGGGTTATGGCTTTCTTTTGTGGTGTCCATAAAAAATGAATAGAACAGAATAATCTTTGTTAGCAGCAATTGAGTGTTCTAGGTTTGGGCTGATTGGGCTGAATTTTAAACAAGCAATTATCATATGAAGAATTATCATTGTAAGCAAGATTATCGTAATGCCAATTTAGTTGGAAATAATGTGTGTCTAAAACATAGCATGTTGTTTTGTCTGTTGTTCATGAATCAGCCAAACACTATCCCCGTCTAAACCCATCTGGTCGGTCAAATTAACATGAAGGCCCTCACCCAGGGTTTCCCAGCAGAGAATCTCTGTGCCATCGATTTAAAGGAGGCACATGTAATAATTAACTAGCCATCCATCCATCCATCCATCCATCCATCCATCCATTCATCCATTCTCTTCCGCTTGTCCGGGGTTCGGGTCGCAGGCTTACTGTCCATGCAATAGGAACAAAACAAGACTCATCGAACCGGACAACACTTCCATCACTCCAAGGTCCAATTCTCATCCTCACATGCCCATTGTAGGTGCGTTAGATGATGGACAGAGGTCTGCGACTGCTCAGCAGGGGGCACTACACTGTGTTATGAGACACTTTCTCAGTAACCAGTGTGGCTTAGTGGCTCTTCTGTCCATTCGGACCAGACGGCATAGGGTTCATTGCATAACCATTTGTGTTTCTTAAACTGGTTTACGCTTTGTCCCTCTGAGCACTCCTCATTAGGAACACCCCACCAGCCTTGTTCAGCAGATGCTCTAACCCAGTTTTCTGTCCATTTATCCATTGTTAAGATCAACGTCTTTACTCCCAGACATTTCTTTCACGTGTAACTCGTCATTTCTGGAATGAGCCGTCCACTAACCGTATAATACAATATATAATATATTTCTAAATGAAATGTCCCATAATGAAATTTTATTTCTAATTCAAATCTGTGAACGTTTTTAGTGTTCTGGCTGATTGATGCATAATTGCCTTATAGCCTAATTATCCTCTGAGATGTTTTCTACCTCAGTTTCTGTCCGTGACACAAGGTTACATCGATGCACAAGGTTGTATCGACACAGTCAAACATTCTCATATCAGACCAATTTGGAATAATCAGTTTAAATAATGCACATCTTTGGACTGCAAGAGGAAACCCGGCGTAAAACCATGGAAGAGTAGAGATAAGTGAAGTTTTACTTTTCAATAAAATGATAAACATGAATATGTGGTAATATCATATACTAAGTACAATGATTCTAGAAAAGCAACATATAAATAGAGGTTGTATTAAAGAAAGTAAAACGATAATCATTTGAATAACATCCCTGCTTTATTAAGTTATTGTGATAATCAGCCCAAACCTAGGGTATAACTATAAATATATAAAAACTATAAAAGTCCTCCCGCTGTCCCATAATCGCAGGTTAGCTGGCAGTTGCTAACACGCTATAGTATGTTGCTAGAGATTTAGCACTGTATGTTTAGAGTGAACTTGTGATTTAAGATTATCAGTCCTGATTTCTGTAATGCGTTTATCATAGGGTTCATTTAGTAAAGATTGCCAAAGCGTAACATACCCATGAGTGCTACCATCAGCACAGGGGTACTGGGCAGATAATCCACAGGCCGTACTTGATATGTGGGATCTGCAATAGCTCAAAACGTCCAATACTACACTCTTTGGGGAACTTGTAGGTTTAGAGCTGACCTGCTGAACCACGAAAGATAATGGCAGCTCAAAACAATTCTGCATGAATGTATTTCCCTCCAGAACCCAGGCAATGTGTACCGTCAATTCCTTGTAAAAACGGAATCGAATTTATTTGAACCAAATTTATTTTCCACCAGCAGAGGGCATTATTGGACCACAACTGCTTTTTGTTTACTGTTGTATTTGCAGAGTGTATGTAATTGTTATACAGGATATACACTGCTCACAAACATTAGGGGATATTTCAAAACGAATATGCAGCGATTAAAAAAAGCTTTTGATTTATTTCATTAAATAAACAAGATAATCAGAAAAGCAAATTAAATGTCAAAGAAAGTTGTTTGATTATGCAAATGAGACACAAACTCAATTATAGTGATTGAGTAATAAGTGATATATTCATGGGGTGAACAAAAGCATGTCAAACTGGATGAGAGTGCCCCACAATGACTGTTCAGTAGGGTGTACGGTCACCCAAGAGTGCCAAAACACCCTGACAGTGATGGGGCATGAACAGAATCAGATTGTCCAGCAGTTCTTGTGGAATCTTTTTCGTATTCATTTTAAAATATCCCCTCATTTTTGTGTGTAAATTGCACTTTATGATTTTGTCTTGTGTTACGCAGTGCCGTTTTGTAGTTGTTTTGTAATTTACTTAATCTGTTGATTTTTCCTATAAATTATTCTTGATTAAAACTCACAACTCTGTTGATATAAAGACCGTGTTCATAAATTGCACTTGAATGACTACAAAATATAATCACTACGACCTACGATATTCTCATTCCTCAAAGCATTTAACTGTGCACTTTGGACGTTTTTTGTCGACGTGTAAGGAGGTTTTTCATGTCATGAAATGGGTATTATGCTGGATCTTTACAAAGCAAACATTTGGAGGTTCCACGTGGCTCTGACACATCTGAAGCTTTTTTGTGTTATCTGGCACCAAGACGTTAGCAGCAGATCCTTTAAGTCCTGTAAGTTACAAGGTGGGGCGCTCTCAACAGTGCAGGAAAATGAATACTGTGAACACGTTCCCAATAGAAAAATGTTATGCACATATCATCATAGGGGCCTGAGCAGACTTTTATGAGGTTATACACGGTGCTTGCTGAAAAAGCATTGGCTTTGCACAGATTCTCTCAAATAATCGCAGTAATATTGTATGTCTGTTTAAAGATTGAATTATTTACAGTGACCCAGAGATTTTTCATGGGTTCAGTCATCATGCTCCAGACTGGCAGACTCTAGCAACTCAAAGCAACTGGACTTCGAGGTTGGTGATGATGTTTCACGTTTCATCTGGAAGGCTTCTTTAGTTTGGTTTTAATATACAAGGAAGCGTTCAAGCTAATTTACCAGACTCACCAATTCTGTGAGGGCTTCCTGAGAAGAGAGGAAACGTTTGGATACAGTCCATATGTTTTAGGATTGCATTATGTCATATAGCCTGAAAGGCTTTAATTGTTCAATGTTCAACTTTGAAACCACCTGCCTAATAATGGGTATTAGTCTTGTGAGATAGAATAGTCATGGACTAGACCTTTCTGTCAGACAAATCCCATAGATGCTCTATAGGATTGAGATCTGGGGGATTTGGATTCCAAGTCAACACCTTGAACTCTGTGTTCCTCAAAGCAGTTTGTATGTCAGGAAGTCTTATGCTGCTAAACGAAACCATTGTCATTAGGAAATATGGATAACAGCAAGGGGTGCAGTTGGTCTGCAACTTCTTTTTAGGTAAGTGGTATGTGTCAAAGTAAGATTCACATGAATGCCAGGAGCCCAGGTTTCCCAGCACAACACAGATCATGTCACTGTCAGCATTCTTCACTTCACCTGTCAGTGGTATTATTGTTGTGTGTGTGTGTGTGTGTGTGTGTGTGTGTGTGTGTGTGTGTGTGTGTGTGTGTGTGTGTGTGTGTGTGTG